>JAOXNV010008941.1:0-16820 GCA_028565915.1 Momotus momota | reverse complement strand
GAAGGCTTTTTACACCACAGGCAGCATCAAAACCAGCAAGAGAAATATTTGAGAAACTCAAACACAGCTTTCCCTTCTAGAAATGCACGAAGGTGGCACAGAGCTGCTAAGTTCAAAGCAATTTTTACAAGACTGCCTGGATGAGGAGAGCACATAAAGGCTGTCAATGTGATAACCTCTATTAGCCCAAAGTGTAAATCGCTGTAAGAACATCAGCTGAAGCAGTGAGTTTACAGAAGCTCACAATTCCTCCAGAATTCAGGGCTGCAAAGACACTTGGAGTATAGACAGGAGTGATATCGCAGGGTATTAGTCAGATCCAGACGGCTCGTGTGTCTGAATACCATGACATTACCTCAGAGATTTCAGCAAACTGAGCATTGGCTTGGCAGCATTTCTCTGCTGTCTCCATAGCAACTTCATAGTTATCCACAAAGGCCCGGTACACTCCCAGCTGGCTGGCCTGCAGGAAGCAAAACAAAATAAAATAAATGCTGGAGAAGACAACAATTTGGGATGGCCAGCCTCAGTATCTAATGATCAGGTCATGTTCCTTCACACCAAAAAATTGCAGGGAATGCTGAGCCGGCCCAGAAAGACATCTCTGATCTGTCAGCGTTGCTTAACCAGCACAGGGGCTCCCATGCACCCAGTTCCATCTGTGCTGAACAGGTTCACTGGTGAAGGATGTGGAAGCCTGCAAGAATGACACATCTTTATTACTGCCATCTATTTTTCCCTTCTGAACTGCCAGATTAGTATCCTTTAATATTTTAGCTCATTGATGTAACTGGAGCTCCTGGCTATTTGCCACAAAATATGAATCAGACAGGCATGATTCATCCCAACAGCACAAATGTGACCCCAGTAAGCTACTTCTGTGTCCATCATGCAAAAGCCAACTAAATCAAACCCAGATACAAACTGATACCTGCATTAGGGAACACTGTTATGAGGGCTGCAGAGTATTGAAAATACAGAAGAGAGTTCCAGAGCACAATCTGTTTGGGAGGCAGTGACTGCAGCACTAGGTGACAGAAAATGGCAGTTTTTCCAGCAGAAGGAGTACGAAATTGGTCCTGAAGAAGATGAAGCAGGCCTCAGAGTGCAGCAATAAGCCGATATTATCATTGGTCTTAGCACTGATCTCATTTGCTGACTTAGGAATTGCAGCCATATTCATGCCAGAGGATGTAAGATCCAGTTTGGATAGCTTCCAAGCTTGTCTGGATTGCAGAGCTGGTTTTGTGCTGTAGAGATGCACAGGCTGGGCTGTAAACACCTCAGCAGCTTCAACATGCTTGCCAGTGCCTGGTGAGCAGCGAGCCAACAGGTGGAGTGCTGCAAAAGGCTCCATTAAAGAGAAGCTTGTTACCAGAAGAGCTTGCACTTACCTTACTATTTCTGCAACTTCCCTGACACTTCTGCCCAAGAGGTGCAACAGGCAGAGCAGTTAACTTTCCCACAGACAGTGCTCTTTTCCTCTCCTGCTCTCTCATAATCATTGTGTTCCCCATTCTCTACGGAGCTTTGTGCAAGAGATGATAGAAGAGAAAAAGCCACTCTCAGGAGAACGTTCCCTGCACACATTTCTTTAGCTAACAGAGGGTAAGAAACAGTGAGCTATTTCCTAGGGCACATTTTACTGAAAGAGTAGGAACCAGTTTCAATCCTCACACAAAATAACCCGGTTATGACTGAAGCTGAAGGAAACTACACTCACACCAAGGATGACCTGGCCCCAGCAGCATGGAGAGAAGAAAATCTGTATTTGCTACTGGGGCACAACTCTGTGAAGAAGCTGCTGTCAGAATTACTGATCATTTGCAGGGCTTATGATATCTGGGTTTCATAGAATTATAGGACAGTTTGGGTTGGAAGGGACCTTAAAAACCAACTAGTTCCAATCCCCCTATCATGGCAGGGACACCTCCACTAGACTAGGTTGCTCAAGGCCCCATCCAACCCGGATCTGAAAACATCCAGTGATGGAGCATCCACAACTTCCGTGGGCAACCTGTTCCAGTGTTTCACCACCCTCAGAGTGAAGAATATACTTCTTACTTCCAATCTAAATCTACCGTCTTCCAGTTTCAAACCATTACCTCTCGCTCTATCATTACAGATCTTTGCTAAAAGTCCCTCCCCCACCTTCTTGTAGGCCCCCCTTCAGATACTGGTAGGCCACAATAAGATCTCCTGGGAGCATTCTCTTCTCCAGGCTGAACAAGCCCAACTCTCTCAGCCTGTCCCCGTAGGAGGTGCTCCAGCCCTCTGATCATCTTCGTAGCCCTCCTCTGGACTCCCTCCAACAGATCCACGACTTTCTTGTGTTGGGGGCTCCAGAGCTGGACACAGTTCTCCAGATGGGGGGGTCTCAAGAGTGGAGTAGAGGGGCACAATCACTTCCCTTGACTTGCTGGCCACACTTCCTTTGATGCAGCCCAGGACACTGCTGGCTTTCTGAGCTGAGTTCACACTCAAAAACCGTATCCTGGGATGATGCCAGCTAACATGGCAGAGCTTTAAAGTTTTTCCATTCCTGCGCGACTCTCATTTCCTGCTACTCCTAACAGTCTTTCTAAGCTTTTGTTTTCCTCCTCTAAACATGCCATCATGAAAACATTTTTTTTCATTAAAAACCAAGCTTTCAATCAAAGCAATAATGCTCACAGAGTTTTCATGCTGGTTTAAGTTTTCTTTTTTTCAATTAAAAATAACACACTGAAAAATCAAACAAGCCTTGGCAGAAATAACCGGCTTTTGGTTAAAAATTTTTGCATTCTTTAAAACTATCAGTGGTAATATTTGCTAAGTATTTTTTCATTCCTAAAAACAGTTCTAAAGTGTTTCCTTTCTAATTACAAAGAAATAACTGCAAAATATTCCCTCAAAATGAGAAGCATATTTCACTCCCACACACCTAGTGTCTCTTTTTCCTTTCCCTTAGTTTCAACAGGAAAAAGGTGGAATAACAGTCACTGATGTTGCAAATAGATTGTACTATGTGCCAGACCACATGAAATTCTAAAACTCCTTGCATGCGCTATCTATAACTTCAATCCATGGTACTTTCTTTCACATGATATTAAAGAAAATTAATGTCCTCAGGCACCTCAGGGTAATAACAAGGATTCCAGTGTTTATCATCAGATTGCACGACAGGACCACATGTAAACAGCCTGCTCCAGAAGATGTGATGTACATCCAGTATAGATGTCTTTTAATGCCTGATGTTCTTGCTGTCTCTCTCATCTAGCTGCTTCCCACTGCCTGACAAGAATTAATAGCTTTATCTCATCCAGCAAAGAGTTCGCAGTTCCCACTGATCCTGTACCAAACCACCAGAAACTGAAACTGTGACACTAGCTCAAAGCTTCCTGCACTAAGGCCATCTGCTCCTTTGCTTCCAATACTAATCAAATAAAATCAATGATTCTGCCACAAATGCAGAAGAATCAGGGGAATATAACGCTGCAGTGGCAGAGGGGCTTAACTCCTGCACCTGTGATCAGCAAGAAATGGTCTAAGTAGCTCTACAGTGAGTCAAAGCTCGCACAAAAGCCAGAAGTGCTAAAGAATACGCTCAGGTCTTCTTCCATCAGTGTGATTTCCATTACTGTTTTCAGTACACTTTTAACGCAGTTTGTGAGGCTTCCACTTTCAGCAGCCTTCTATATCTTTGCTTCAGCAACCAGCAGCAGGTGGTTTTGTCTTCCTAGACCAGTTGCTCAAACTGCATACCATGAACTACTCACCAAGGCACCAACTTGACCCCTCCAGGCTAAAACATGCTGGCAGTGAAAAGCAGATTCCCATATTTTGATCTTGAGCTGCTGGCATGCATGGAAAACATCATCCTCCAGGCCCATCTCCTCCTGCTCCATAGGGGATGGGGCTGGTGCTGGACTACACAGCTGCTAACAATTGAGTGACTCTGGTAAAGTGCACTCCCCACCCAATAAACCCCTCACTGGAATGTCACTCCTACCCCGAGAATCAGAGGCACCTCAGGAATGCAGAGATTCTTTTCTTTTCTAAAAAGGAAAAAACAGTTCCTTTAATCCTTTGCTCTCTGCACATGCTAGGGGAGAGGCTAAAGGGGCCAAAGGAATCTCCTAGAATGCAAACAATTTGTCATCTGGCTGAGAAACTCAGCAATTTTAATTCAGCCTCAGGAATATGTTGCATATGTCCTTTGTCCTGTTTTGCACTCAAAGAATTTTGTTGAGGTTGCTTGGAGGATTCTCAGCAGCAGGTTGACTGTATCAGCACAGCAGGAAGGGGAATATCAAGGCCAGGATGGTGGTAGAAAAGCAAAGCCAAAGGTGATGACCATAAACCAGAGGAAAGCAGCACAAGATAGAGCAAAGCACCACAGAGAGAAGGAAGTATGTGTGAGGGAGTTCAGTAATAACTAGAAACACTTAGCTGTCAGTGTTAAAAAGTATGCTTTTTAACACTGCCGTTCTCACATCTTCCTCTAAAGCAAATGGTTTGATGACACTGCAGACACCCTGGAGATTCAACTTTTCTGTGAAATTGTCTTTGTATTAGTAGCACAGTTTGCTGGAGTCTTTAATTAAAGGCAACGGAACTGCCACTTTTGCTGTAGGTCCTTCATTGCAGTGGCAAAGCTGGAAGCTTCTCATGTAGCCCAGCTCTGGGCTTTCATCCCTTTGGTCCACGCACAGGTACCGCAGGGAAACGCGTACCAGCAGCTGTGAGATGTGTGAGAAGTAATAGAACCTTTGGTGATGGTAGCTGACTCACCAGTTTTTGGAAGAGGTCCCCTACACGTTGCTGGTGACTCCATTGCTGCACCCGGGGAAAGAGCCCATCATAGAATTCTTTGTGGATCTCGTAGAGCTCAGGCACTTTGAAGAATATTGTCTCAATCTGCTGACTAGTCAGCACAGGCTGAGATGTGGTGGCAGCTGCTTTCAAAGGCTTCATAGGCTGAAAGAAGGAAAGAAGGAAATCGTTATCATGCAAACCAAGTGCATTCACACTTGCCACATTACAACACATCCCTCCAGAGAGTTGTTTTTCATGCTGTTAATAAATGATATTTGCATTCACACAACTCCTGAAAGCTAGATATTAACGAGTTCTCTCATGGGGATCAGCCATCCCTGGCAGGTGGATTTTCCCAGGATATTAACGGCGCAATTAAAATCCCTTTGCACTTCATCTCTGTCCAACCACACAGCAATGTGTCTAATAATTACCATAGGATACAGAAAGACACAGCTCTGGATACTACCACACTAATGACTCCCTAGTTGGGACATATCCAGACATTTCTTCAAGCCTCTCTTTCTCTACTGGAGAAGAGGAGTAACAGGTACACTTTGCACCTGGCAACTTGTAAGCCATGGTATATGAAGTTCTGAGAAATGCTGGATGGAAATAGCAGTGAAAATTCAAGTACCGGTGTTTGAAATGGTATCTGCCATCAATGCTTACCAGCAGCAGAGCCTCCAGGTGGCTCAGGTACGTTTCCTCACTGGCTAGGATTCCTGACAGGACCCATTTTCTCATCTCAAGGCCTTTCTCCAGGTCTGGCTCACTCTAGAAAGTTGTGGAAAGAAAAAAGAGAAAAAAGAGGGGTAAGGGGGTGGAGGAGAGAAAAAGAAATCCAGCGCAAGAATTAGGATGGAGTGTAAAAGATAACATTCATCTGACCACAGCACACTTGATTATTTTGGTTAACTTTCAGACTGAAAAAAACTGAACCAACCAAAAAAATCCACCTGTGCTCCATGTCCTCTTTCTAGAAACACACAAACATGAAACATTAAAGAAAATTTTATTTACCAGCAACTGACGTCACTTAGATTATTTACAGATGCTAGCTTTAGTCATCCAACTTTGGTGCATCAATTAGATGCCAAGACTTCTTTACAAAATTCGAAACACAGAAGTTAAAAATTCTGAACTTATTCTCCTAAACAAATCTTAAGAGATCCTCAGTTATGTGTAATTTACTCCCTCCTCCTGCAAGAGTTCTCTGTGATCGTACTTGGCAGCCATGTTTCTCTCTGCAGACAGCATCACTTCTCCTGCATCTACACAGATGCACATGAACATACAGTGGTTACAGCCTGACATTGCTGTTAAGATGGTTGTTCTTTCTCCCACTCTCTACTGTTCTCTAAATTATTTTTCAGTGCCAGCTTGCACAATATCTATTTTTAGTTAGAGGATGGAATAATCAGCACTGCTTGGAACACACATGCTGATTTTCTTATTGGGATTCCATGAAGGAGTTCTTAACCAAAACAACTGAAGAAACAGAGGGAAAAAAAAAGCCAAAAAACAAACAAAAAACCCCCCACGTTTATGGGTAAATGTACACATCAAGGGAAGACTAACATCAAGTGTTCGAGAAGCAGCAATCCTCTCTGTTGAATTTCAATTATCCTTCTTCTCAAAGCTGTTACCTGAAAAATGTTTAACCTGATAAAGTGAAATTGAGTATTTCTATAACCTCTGAAAAAAAATAAAATGTGGGCAAACAATGAAAGCTATAAATAAGAAACACTCCCGTTTTACAGAATCTTATTTCCCATTCTTTTCATTTCTGTCATCCACAGAAATGGCTCTTATAATTCTTGCAACCTTTGTGTGTTGTTAAATGTCTAAGAATAGAGTAGCTGGATCTGAAAGGGTAGATACTTTTCAAGGGCTTTGGGCAGGTTGTTTGGGGCTCCATCCTACTCCTCTTAATCTCCAGAGGAACCTTCAGCCATTCATTTCAGCAGCAGAAGGACCCAGAAACACAGCAGCACGCACTACTCTATTGACTGAACATAAAACCCTACAGCTGACAAAAAGCCCTCCAGTTAGTTTTTGAGGGTTTTGAACCCTGCAGATGTATACAAGAGGCTTATTATGGAGAGAAGGTATCTTGTCTATAGGTAAGCTTAGAGTAACTACCACATTCTGAGTGTGACACTGAACCTACGCACCACATAGAGAAAGAAACGGATCCTCACGCTCTCAGATATTTCTGGATTCAGTCTCATCAATAACCATCCTGAGTTTTGAACGCTTTCATTAAATTTCACAAGCTATTTTCTAGGCTGAAAGACTTTGCAGCAACTACTTTATAAAAAATTTTGTGAGGTGTCAAATAGCACCATCATCTCTTAAATAGAAGTGGCAGACAGAAGCTGTTCTAAGGAAATGAGTAAAATTTACACACTCATCAGGTACTACATGGAAAGAAGAACTTGTCTTTGCACCCCACCCTTTAGTGAGGTTCGGTAAGAACCACAGTGCCTTTTAAAATCTTAAAAGGACATCTCAAAGAAGCCAGGAATTTGTAATTCAGCGGTCGTGTTCAGAGGATTTCAGAACGTCACCAGTGACAAACTACATGGTAAAATGAATGCTGCAACAAATGCTGGGCGTGCACAGAGCTCCCGTGCGACCGCCTGCTACAGCTCAAACAGAAATGCACAACAAAGTCAGGACCATTCCTTATGACGATTTATTTCTGTACCAGTAGTGCCTGGATGTCCACCTCGCAGCCCATTTTGCAAGGCATGGTACATACGTGTAATCAAGACAGACAGCCTCAAGATGTTTAACAAAGATTGCCTTCATCCAAAGAGGCAGGGATGTAGCAGCCCTGGTGCAAGAAAAACACAATGCCTCTCGGTTTCCAAAGATTTCTTACAACATTTAAAAAAGAAAAATGCAGCTTCACAAAG
Organism: Momotus momota; assembly: GCA_028565915.1. NCBI lineage: Eukaryota > Metazoa > Chordata > Aves > Coraciiformes > Momotidae > Momotus > Momotus momota. Next base: position 9,099 of record JAOXNV010008941.1, on the reverse strand, counting down.
AAGCATTGAGAAAAACTAACAGTGCCCCAAAGTCCCCACTGCTGAGGATGAGGTAAGTGGTCAATATTGACACAGCACTATAATTATCTTTAGCAGGTTCCCTTGGAGGAGGTGAGGATTTAAAAAGCAGCTGGGTACGTTTGTAACATCTGCAAAGAGCAGTACACAATGATAAGTTATTTGAATGATTCAAACTTCCCCATCACGACAGTGGCGCAAGAGTTCTCCTTAAATCACTGAGAACAGTTTTCTTCTTCAGAAATAAAAGCTTTAATTTACAAGCCAGTTCTTGCTGAGCACCATCAGCTGACAGAGACAGAATTTTCTGCCTGAATGTTAATTTCCTCTCTTTAAAAGAGATGTGCTTTCAGAGAGACAAACATCTCCCAGGACACACTAGCCGCCTTCCTTCCTGGCCATTACCACAAGGTCACTTTGCAAAGTCCACAGTATTGTCCCAACTCTTTTTCACAGGAGCATTTTCCAAACATGATGCTTGCAAAATTCCAGTCTCAGATGCAGCCAGCCAGGACAGGGCCTGGCTGCTTTAAGCTAAAGTACAGCAGTTGCTGAAGAAACCCTCAGGGAAGTTTATCCAACAATCCCACAGCACATCACGAGGTTTCCAATGCAGTACCTCGAATTTACATACAGACTCCTCATATGTGAAAAGATGATCTCCTGCTGCTCCTGCTGTGTCAGGGATCAATACAACACCACGGCGCTGCTGTCTGCATTGTGCTGCCACTCTGCATTTCCTCCTGAGAGCCAGTGCCCTGACAAGAGTTTCCTGCTGAGGGAGGCCTTTGCTGACAATGTCATCTGGGGCTGCACTGAGCAGCAGCTCCTCTTGTTGTTAGATGAACATCTGGAAAACAGCCCCTGTGCTTCTTCAGCCTCAGGGTGCTTTTTAAGTCATGCTTGTTATGAAACGTACTCCAGGACTGAGTTCACTGGGAGCTGGTGCCAACATCAAGAAGAAGAGGAGCAAGTTATTATTTAGTATTACAACATTCCTCACTTACAGAATTAGGAACAGGTTCACCTGCTGACCCAAAACAAGACAGAGCAATTAGCAGGCAGAGATAGTGCAAGACTGTCCTTCTACTCTCCCCTTACAGCACGCCAAGATGTGATGCACCCAGTGCCAAGGGCTTTTTCTACTTTGCCCACGTCTGACAAAAAGAGGGAAACAAAGAACAACACTGTGACCACAAAAGCCTCTCTGACTTCTCTGCTTCTGCACTCCAGGCGGGAGGGCAGTTAAGAGAGGGAACATCCTGGGCATAGGTATCAAGCTCCCCACTGGTTCAGGGAGACCTGCCAAGGCTGAGGATTCGTTTGCCCGACCCTGGCAAGTCAGAAATCTTTGAGCTGCTTGTGGCGAGGGGAGGAGTTGGTACCACATCTACCAGACCGCACTAGCTAGGGGAAAACACACCTATTAAGCAAAGTGCAGATGGGATATTTCAGCAGGATGTGGGAGCAGCCTGTATTGGCAAACTACCCAGTCAGCAGGGAGTGCCAGGTGGTCAGCAGTCCATCCCATGCTTCCTACCCAGCTTGGTTAGCCCATTTTTTGCTTGTACAAGTCTGACTAGTATTTCACGTTCTGACTCTGTCCCTACCTCTTTGATGCCAGCATCCACTTCTAGCCTTTCTCCACTGCCCAGCTACCTCTCTACCCGCACATTTCAGAATAAATCTATCTTACAAGGCTATCATAGGGCAGGAGCCAGAACATTCCTGTCTGTCTGCCATGGGAGCTGTGAGGACCCAACACCCTGCCAGCCCTAAATAAGCAAGCAAGAAAGAAGTGCTTTGCTCCCACTCCTCAGGAACTACATTAAAAAATAAAAAAGGAAAAAAGAAAGAAAGAAAAAAAAAGGTAGATGAGAAGCAGTATAAAGGAAGTTCCACAGGAATCTCATGCCTATAAGGTTTTGGTGTTTTCTCTCTCCAGCTGGGTGGTGCTTCTTGGTACTCCAAAGACTTAAAAACCAAACGATTGAGTCACAGTCATAAACGCAATCTCGCCACCTAAACCAAGGGCTGTCAGAGTGTCTAGAAGCACTGAAGATATTAGAGGGCACGCATATGCTGGCCCTGAGCCATGGCTGTTTTGAATGTGTTTACAGCTTGTCAGCCTAAGTACTTTAGTTTACTAACCAGGTTGGCATTGCATGTTGTATTCAATTACTGCAAGCCTAAGACTCATCAGCTCCAAGGATTAGACAGATCAAGCTCTTTCTGACTCTGTTTAAAGGACTAGGGGCTTTATGGTTGTTGTTTAAATTAACAGCAATAATTGTTTTATTGCAAATGTTAGAAGAACACAGATTAAGAATCTAGAAACCACAACACATAAGATTTTGCAAAGTGGTTGCTGCCAGCGCAGCTCTGAAAAGAGAATCAGTAATTCAAAGTGGGTGTATAAAAGGCACTTTAACTCTTAGACCTTCCTCTGGTACAGTGTGTTCAGACGCTATGCAATGAAGGTGTTCAAAGGAGAGGTTTCCTGTAAGGACAGTTCAGAATCTCATAGAGGAGCTGACAGCCTATGAAAAACTACTCATTTCAATTCTTAAAGTGTAAGTATCTTTGAAGGCTTCTGCTAAACAGCCTGGAGGTGTCTCATTGTCTTTGTGATATTAAACAGCGCAAATTCTATAATGAAGCCAATCATGCTCCATGCAGGGAGTGGAAGGAGCAGGGAGAGGAGCCAATATTATTTATAACATCAGTACTGGTGTGCCAGCTCTCCTCAGGAAGGGCTGTACATCCAGGCAGAGCTCTTAAGGAGCAAAGAGCTGGAGAACAAAAATGAAAAGTTGCATCTGTTGGGGGTAGAGAGGGGAAAGTGACAGTAAAACAAAACAAACAAACCCAAATACTGAGAGGAAGGAAAGAGAAGGATTTAGAAATGCTGGAGAAGGAAGGACAAAGTAGCAACAGTAGTACCCAGCAGAGCCGTAATCCCATTTATTGACGTAGCTTCAGAGGTTAACTTTTTCTGGACCCCCGTGGGACCAAGCTAGGAGAAAAGCCCCACAACCTGTTCTGCCACAGCCCTGCTGTCCACATAGCTGGTGGAAAGCGAGAACAAAAGAATGTGGCCTGAGGGCGGCCAATGGCTGCCAATGCTGCACCAGCCACGGACTTCGTAGTGGAAAAGGGAAGAGAAATTTTACCTGGAAATCTCTAAGTAACAGCCAATTTCCTCTACAAGCAGAACAGAAAGTAGGAGTTAGTTGCTCAACTTTAGCACTCCTGCCTCCCTGGGAGCGTTATATACGAGAACCGGAGAGATCCATTTTGGCAAAAACTCATCTTCTAAACTGTAGAAAAGCGACTCCGTTTCCTGGGAGGTTGGAACCTGCCTTGCTGTTCCACTGGCTGCCCTGCACCCACCTCTACAGAGCCCCACACCCTCAGTTACACATGTGTCTTTGAGCCTGGACTTTATGATGAGCAAATCTTGAAAGGCCTTTCTTATTTCTACTCTCCCCATCACTGTAGTATTTCCCCATGTGAGTAGCAGCAATAGGATCATAATAGCTGAAGCTTCCCATCCCCTCTCAGTCTCTTTAGCATCCAAGCTGCAAACTACTCACTCCACAACTCTTGGCAATAACTCTTCTCTAGTGAAAGGTGTCAGTCACTAACTTTCCATCTGCCTTAACACTTTCCTGTGCCCCAAGAACACTGTAGCAAGCTCTCCCTCTGTCCTCTAATTACATCCAGGTATCTTCTCTACTTTTCACCCTAGCTGTATGGGGAAGACAGACACATTCTCTCTCTCCTCCTGGGAGTGAAATATCACTACCTGTTACAAACACTGTCTGACACCTTCTGAAGCTTCCAGCACTGTCTCATTTGGCAAACATTTGGGCTGACATTTTCCAAGAGAGGTTTCCAGGATTTTTTGAAAGTTCAACCACAACAGTTCAACTATTACAGAAATCAAAGTTCAAGAAAATTAAATCGCTTACGTTAAATAAACAAACAACTTAAGCATTAGTGGAACTTATTTCTCCTTCTTCCTCTTTCCCCGTAGGCTTGCTTCAGAGCAACAGTCAAAGTTTGGCAAAAGCATTGGCTGTATGCCAGGACATGCGTCAGCAGCTGAGCACGAGACTCTGGAAGAGCCAGAAGAGGGGCTACGACCCAGCTTGCTCAATGCAAACATTTGTTAAGACCTCCTTATCACAAAAATGACGAGTCAGGGTATGCTGAGATCCGCACTACACATGTCAATTATGTCCTCTCTGGGTCACAGTCAAAACTAATGCTGGTGCACCTCTTGTCACCTTGCTTGGATAACAACAGATGTTTTTGCAATGAATGTATAGCAGGTGGAATATAAATACGTAAGTGGTTGTTGAAGCGGTACACTTTGGAGGCAGATCAGCCAGCAAGAGTCTTTTAGTCTGCAGGTCTGTATGGGGGACTGGAAAACAGATCTCAAATAAACCTTCTGGAAATCAATTGCAGCCCTCACTTCCTGAAACACAGAACATGAGGTGCTGGGAGTTGTACACTCTGCGCGCTGAGGAACAACACGAGGCCCCTCCACTAGTAGCCCAGGAGGTATCCCTTCACTTCCTTTTAGAAAGGGACACTGCTTTTGCCATTCTGCACTTTCCTTATGATGGCTGGGTAGACCAGATGGAACACTGATGTGCTACCCAACCAAAGGCTACAGCTGCCACAAGGAAATGAAAGGACCAATCAAACAGCAGAAAAATAGAAAACCCAGAGCAACCCAACAAAATAAGTCAAAACAAAATGCCTTCAATAGCCAGATAACTGCAATCCAGTCTCCAAGAGGAAGACTGGTCTCATGGATAAGGCAGATGAACAACACACCAGAGTGCTGCTATGTCTGTGTGATGCCAAGCAAATTACTTGGAAATTATTTTTTTAAAAAAAAATAATAATAAAATAATTAATCATTGTTTGCAATGTTATCCATTTCCTACGTGTCTGACTGGAACATTGTTAACTCTTGGTTGCGAATGAAATTAAAGGGATTTTACTTCAGATTTGAAGACAACTGCATTAGAAGTCAGAACCTGGTTTTGCAGAACTTTATCTCACATGAAGCACTCAAAATTAGCAGATGCTCTTCCTATAATCTGTCTGCCTTGATTACCTGTGGCTAGTGAACATACCATTCTCTTACCTCACAGGAACACTGTAAGGATAATTAAGACCTGTGTAACATTCCGACTGTATTTGGAGTTACTGGTCATGTCAAAAGGAAGTGAGTGCACCTGTACTCAGAGCAGAGTTTGCACGGTGTCCTGTAAATAAGGTGTACACATAGCTCTAGAGACAAGATATTGAACCCAGTGAGTATCATTCACTACATACACTGAACAATGCAGGAGGCCCATAGAAAAAACAGGACAAGATTGTGAAATTGAAATTTCCCATAAAGATTCAAGACAAGCTACAGGTACAAGGCAAGGCCGGATAACCACAGTCATTTCTGAACTTCTGGATGACTTCACAGTCCTAATATTTTGTCAAAGTGGTGTATATAGTGTATGTGGTGTTATATAAAGCTAACCGTTGATTTCTAGACTCTGGTTATAAATCTAAAATGTCCAGAAGTCATTGAAGGCACCTAAGAAAGAAACAAAAGGGCAAGGAAACAGATATAAAAGCAAACACATGTAAACAAAAAATGTTTTCTGGTAATGAAGTGTAGTGAAAAAAGAAAAGACAGACATCCTGATATTTCTGGTCCAACACATTTCAGCACAGTGTGTTTGACAGTGTTACTGATGTCTTTTTCACTACAGATGAAAACGTTAACTACAGCAAAAGCCATCTAACAACTTGTGATGACAGTAAGTTTAACTTGTTTGGGAAATACTGCATCCGTATATAAATTAGTCTCTTCCTCCTTGTCATGGACTGTCCTTCATGAGTGGCACTGTCATTTGTGGACTAATTACAAATAGGATCAACTGCAGCAGTCGAGGTTCACGATTAAAACTCTCATCTGTATCAGGACACATCTTTCTTTTGGAAGCCCTAAAACATCTTTTTACAGTCAGAGAGAAGAAAGCAGTCATTTATGTCAAAAATTATTTGTTAAAAGGCAGCCTTTTAGCATTATTAAGGTAACTTTGAAATTAACTACTGTTAAATGTTTATGAGGCAAGATTCAAACAAATGAAGATTAAATATTAGGCAGTCTCTCTTTCCAAGCCTCCAGTCACAGGCGCTATGACAACTGGTTCTTTGAAGATAATTCTCAGCCATATGTAGTCATGTAGTATTTTTCCTTCATCCTGAGAAACTTAACCTGGAAACCTCAAGCCAATATTAAAATATTCTTGGAAGTTTTGAGTTTACTAATGCTCATTTCTTCATTCAAAAGCCTCTTACATATGACAAGAACTCTCATCTTGAGATGTAAAAATGCATCTCAGAAATTATAAGCTAAGCAGCTAACTACACTCCATACTTTAAAGTTAAACAAGATTAAATAAAATTAAGCAAACATGAACAATATATGTACTCAATAATGCTTTAAGAGATCTTGATAATGCATTTTTAGAAATGAGAAAGAGGAACAAGAACACTATCTCAAGTAGTCTTCTTAACATTCATGCTAGAAAAGTACGGAACAATACAATACGGCACTAACCAATAAAAAGTAATAGAAGGACGTATAAAATGAACATTAAGTAGCAATGGTTTGCGGAACTTGTCAGACTCTTGAAATTATTTTGATGCAAGAAAAATAAAACTGACAAAGGGGATGGTGTTAATTTACACATACTCTGAAATCTGTAAAATATCCATCTTCTTCTCCCATAATATCTTAACTAATAGGACAGAACAATATAAAGCCAACACATATGTTAAACCACTGAAATGACAGATTTCAAAGTGTCATTTACAATGTGGGGATTCAAGGTCATTTGGCTAGACTTTCTTGGAAATACGGTAGGAAGGAAGTGACAGTTGTCTTTGTGCTATTAAGCATTTTTATGAATGACTTGGGGAAACCAAACCTTTGCAGATGACAAAGACACTCAAGGAAACAGCAACTTGGGACTGAAGTACTCTACAATCTAGGAAGCGAAGGCTAAAGAGAAACAAAGGCTGAAAGTCAAACAGATTTTTGACTGTGAAAACAGCAGTCAACACTTATTTACAAAGGCAAGCAGCAGACTCTCTACCAAGGCTCTCGGAAAAACTAAAACAGAAATCTTCCTTAAGTTCCAAGTTATACCCATGCTGCTGAACCTCAGGCCAAAAGAAAGCAAGGTAGCCTGAAGGTCCACCTCAAAGGGTGGAGGTCAGGCCAGGTGATCCCTTCTGAACTTTTTATCTATCATAACTGATTATAGAAATAGCTATTTACTTAACAGTCAAATTCATTATAAGAAGTGACCATCTCCCACTACCCAAAGTCATAATAATTCAGAGCTGGCAAGTTTTAATTCTTCTTACTCCATTTTCACAAGTTGAAGGAAACAGACCTTATATTCTAGATGCTTTACCAAAGTCTTTAACCTACCTGAAAATAACTTATTTTTCATGTGAAAGGCAGTGACAACCCACGTTGCACAGATGTATAAACATCATAATGTAGCAGATTTTCTTCCTTTTCAAAATATTTGATATTTAGAGACCCTCTCAATAGCAATTATTCACCAATTCTCACCACTAAAATTCACAAAGGGTGAAAACTTAAAAAAAAATCAGACACAGAACACTCCTCCCTAAATTTTAGGCCTAGCATCAGCTAGAAGCCTCGATGTTGCACAATATCAATCAGGCACAGCTATCAGGTAATCTGTCCTTCAGTGCAGGTAATCCATATCTCTGCTCCATATCTCTGTTAAAGCAGTCTACCCCTTGCAAAGCTACAAGGCTTTGCCAACTCCAAAAAAGTAGGAAAGGACTCACTGATTTTGTAGATTCCAGGGACCCTGAAGATAAAGTGTCTCGGCTGCCCCGACTCTTGGAACTGAGATGAGGTGAGGATGACGGTGAGTCATCAATATAGGGCATCATATCATGATGTCGCCTCTGTTCTTCAGCACGGTCTGCATCATACGCATAGCTAGGTGGTGTGCCACTGAATGAAGCATCTGTAAAACACAGGAGAAAAATCTGTTTAGTCAGAGTCAAGCTGGTCAGGAGACAGGCTGGTCAACCAAGGCACTGCCTGCCTCCCAGCTATTCTGATTACTTATCAGTAAAGCCAGAGAGAGACAGTGATAGTTAAATATAGATCAAGTGGAGAAGTAAATTTAATTAAACTCATGTTGTCACCGAAGTTTCACTTCACTCATTCTAAGTTCTAAAAGATGAAGTCCTTTCTAATATCTAACATCGGTGTTCATTTAGTTGCAACTCCTTCCCTCAAGTTTTCCTTCAAAAGCATTACCATTAAAATAAATCCTTTAGTAGGCTCCATAAAAGTTATGCAGTCTGTGTTTAGGAATGCAGTGGGTTAGGGTAACAGACCTTGCCTTTTCTGTACAACAAGAATAGATGATGCCCCTGCCAGTTCAGCAATCGCAGATAATACATAGCTCAGGGAAGAAATGTAAGTCTTTCCAGACCTCTCAGGAGCAAGAGGACTAGGAAAGAAAGGTCTTCCATGTCAAGTGAACCGGCCTACTGCCAAAAATCAAATCCTAAGAGGTCCTCTTCTATTGGTGGCCTCTCCTCCTCAATTTTGATACTAACAAGTGAACAATCACCCTGCTTCCTCTCATCCCCCACCCAAAAAAACAAACAAAAAAGGATGGTGTTATGCAGATACCTTTCCTGCAGAAGTGAATTGGTAAGCAGTAAAATTGGTTTTGGTATCTTTAGAAGCTGTGTACAGAGACTGTTTCTGCAAAACTCTATATTAAAGCCACACACCGAGCAGCTCCCTCTGCCCTATGTTAAAAGGTCTTTTACCCCTCTGCATGAAGAAATACACACAGAGGACCAAAAATTGCTTTCTGCACAGCAGCACCACATCACATATATCTTGCCTGAGAGACAACCTTACATAGGGGTTACGTGAGACTGAAACACTGCCAACACCCAGAAGCATCTTGTGTGTAACACTAA
>JAOXNV010008938.1:0-79703 GCA_028565915.1 Momotus momota | reverse complement strand
AGGCTGGTCAGCCTCACCTCCATCCCTGGAAAGCTGATGGAACAGCTTGTTCTTGATGCCATCTCAAAGCATGTTGAGGAAAGGAGGCTTATCACGAGTAGTCAACAGGGATTCAACAAGGGGATGTCATGCTTGACTAATCTGATAGCCTTTTATGATAGTGCAACTAGATGGATAGATGAGGGGAGGGCAGTGGACATGGTCTATCTTGACTTCAGCAAAGCTCTCAATACTGTCTCCCGTGGCATCCTCACAGACAAACTTAAGAAGTGTGGATTGGATGATTGTGTGGTGAGATGGATTTGGAACTGACTGAAGGACAGAGCCCAGAGAGTTGTCGTCAGTGTAGCAGACTCTACCTGGAGGCCTGTGACTAGTGGTGTCCCCCAGGGGTCAGTACTGGGTCCAATGCTGCTTAATATTTTCATCAATGACCTGGACAAGGGGATGGAGTGTACCCTCAGCAAGTTCGCTGATGGTACAAAACTGGGAGGAGTGACTGACACGCCTGAAGGCTGTGCTGCCATCCAGCATGACCTTGACAGACTGGAGAGCTGGGCGGGGAGAAATTTAATGAAATTCAATAAGGGCAAATGTAAAGTTCTGCAGCTGGGGAAGAACAACCCCATGTATCAGTACAGGCTGGGGGGTGATCTGTTGGAGAGCAGCTCTGAGGAAAGAGACCTGGGAGTCCTGGTGGACAAGAGGATGACCATGAGCCAAAAATGCGCCCTCGTGGCCAGGGAGGCCAATGGCATCCTGGGATGCATTAGAAGGAGCGTGGCCAGCAGGTCGAGGGAGGTTCTCCTCCTCCTCTACTCTGTGCTGGTGAGGCCCCACCTGGAGTAGTGGATCCAGTTCTGGGCACCCCAGTTCAAGAAGGACAGGGAACTACTGAAGAGAGTCCAGAGCAGAGCCACTGAGCTTATGAAGGGAGTGGAGCATCTCCCTTATGAGGAGAGGCTGAGGGAGCTGGGTCTCTCTAGCTTGGAGAAGACATGACTGAGGGGTGGTGACCTCATTAATGTTTATAAATACGTAAAGGGCAAGTGTCAGGAGGACGGAGCCAGGCTCTTCTTGGTGGCACTCAATGACAGGACAAGGGGCAATGGGTGCAAACTGGAGCATAGGAGGTTCCGTTTAAACACAGGGAAACACTTTTTCACAGTGAGGGTGACAGAGCACTGGAACAGGCTACCCAGAGAGGTTGTGGAGTCTCCTTCTCTGGAGACATTCAAAACCTGCCTGGATGCGTTCCTGCGTGATCTACTCTAGGTTCCTGCTCTGGCAGGGCGGTTGGACTCGATCTTCCGAGGTCCCTTCCAGCCCCTAATATTCTGTGATTCTGTGAGATGAAACAAGCTTAAGTTGTGCCAGGGGAGGCTTACACTGGATATTAGGAAAAAATTCTTTACAGAAAGAGTGGTGAGGCATTGGAACAGACTGCCCAGGGAGGTGGTGGAGTCACTATCCCTGGATGCGCTAAAAAAAAAAAAATGTGTAGACGTGGCACTTCAGGATATGTTTTAGTGGTCATGACAATGTTGGGTAGATGGCTGGACTTGACGATCTTAGAGGTCTTTTGCAACCTCTAATGATTCTATGATAACTAAATCAGTAGTTCCCCTTGAAAAAAAACAAACACCTAACAAAGACAAAACATACCCGAAGATATTAACTACCACTCCAAGAGAAACACAAATGGCATGCAATTACACTTCTCTCTGTTGATATAATTACTAAACATGCAAGGTTATTAAAATGTAAAATGTCATTCTACACCTAACAAGCAGGACAAAAACAAATACTACCTACATCTTGCAGTGTTTTCCCAACAGATCTGTGTCTATTTAATTGTATTTTAATAGTGGAAGAATGTTAAGCTAGCTCTCTTTGAACTGTTGTTTCACTGTGATAGGGGTAGAGTTTTGTGGACATGCAAACATCCAAACACCACTTATAGAAAGTGGTACAACACCATACCAAGAGGAACAAAAAAATAAATAAAGAAAAAGAATCCCTTTTCTATTTTTTTTCATATGTTTGGAAAAAAAGGAGAAACAAAGGGCAGAAATCAGAGGAATATGAGATGTTTTATAAAAATTCCTAACCTTGTACGTTTTCATGTGCTTTCACATCAGAACAAATCCAAGATTCATCACTTCATTTACGAAGGTAATTTTAGTCATTTCCTATCCAGCTAAGCTGGCACACCCATGTCAAATATCAGAGCTGTAATTCAAAACTCGGGAACAGTCAAGAGTCCACTGGGTCACATTTTAAAAGCAGACCAACAGGAACCAAACCTCGCTCTTTGCTAACGCTGCTTAGCTGTCTACCGTGTCCAAAAAGGCACTGGCATTAACAATGTAATCAATAAAACCTTTCCATTCACAGAAGCTACTATGACGACAGCCACTCTGCCCTGCTTGAAAGCCCTTGGAGAGGAGCCAGAGCTCAGGAATGCTGAGTTTGCATTATCTTCCCTCCTGAAGCCAGTTAAGACAGAAGAGTGTTTATGACTCACTGCCTACGCTCCACACTGCAGATACTGGGAATATTCTGCAGTGTACATTGCTGTATTGTTACTTCTTCAGAAAAGCATTTTAGTCTCAACTATTCATGTCCTAGAATGGAAAATAGAATACTTTAAATTTCATAAGCAATGGTTTTCTCTTAGTATAGACTGTTCTTTAACAGCTCATACCATACGCATATCTGCTGACGAACGTTGTTGCATTATTGTCATTTGTCATTTAGAATTCGAAAAGAAACAAGGAATTTCCATTTTGAATTAAAAAAGTTAAATCCTTCAGCACCAGTTTGCCTGCAGTATAACAACTGAAATGCAAATATTTTAATACTGTACAAATATCTTAGAGTATCGATAAAACTAACACTCCAAACTAAATTCTCTCAAAATCCAGATCAGCTGCAGTAGTGAGAACCCACAGTTGAATCTCTATAATAATTATTTTGACAAGATTTTTTATTGCATATAAGCCTTTGTTTTCTTCCTATTTGAACGTAACCCTGTTTTATTAATTGCCATTATCCTAGAAAATACAAAGAGCTAAAATTATGTTAAAATCTGTTCTTTAATCCAACGTATCATAAACTAATGCTACAACAATTAACTGCACAATGTGTCTGCTGTTTAAGCAAAGAAACCCAACTGCAGAGCAATAAAGATGATGCGTATAAGATTTAGCACTGGCCACCGTACATCAGACTTCTGCATCACCATTCTGGCCACCACAGCTTAGTAAGTGTTACTGACAGAAATTCAGAAGTCACCTAGCTGCTCTTCCTTTTCTCTCTCTTCCCACCATCTCACAGTTAACCATCTTCTCAGTGAGCTTTGCAACCTTTCCTATATACAGCCTCAAAAATGTGAGGAAAAAGCAGTTTTACATTTATTACACAATGTAATTTAAAAAAAAAAAAAAAAGAAAAAATCACAAACAACATCATATTTAATAAGAGTTCATATAGTAAAATCATTTGTGATATTTTTTGCCTTGGATTTGACCTAGTCAACAAGACTACCACTGCAATTTCAGCTTTTTTAAAGTGCTGTTGTTTCCTTCCTCAATGCACGCACTTTACACGCTGCAGAGGTTTACACTATTCACTGATTCTCATACCTAGTGTGATTTTGAAAGTCTTGGATTTCAGCCTGCTGTAAATGCAGAAATTTGGAGAGAGAAACTAAGCACTGTTCTTAAATTGAAGTTAACATACTTATACTAGAAAAAAAGTACACGTTTTCAAGCAGGACTGTTGGAACAACTTGATTTGTGTTCAGTTTGTCAGGTTTTGCAGAAATTAAAAGGTAACAGATGTTTCTGGGAGGTATGTTGACCAATGCTGGGTTTGTTGTTTGTTTTTCTTATCTGAGTCAGATCACATTCTACCTTTGGTGCCAGCAGTCTGCCTACACCATGAAGTGCCCTATTCCTCCATCGTCACATTACCACAGAGATTCCGAACTATCAGAGATTTATGGAAGACATGGGTCTAGTATCAAGGCAGGAAGCACTGATGATCCTAAAGGCAATGAGAAGCTTCTCAAAACCTTGCATGCTTCCAGAGTTAATCTGATTACCAAATGTAGGGTTACAATTTTTTCCTCTAGCTCAAACAGGCAGATCTTCTGAAGAGACACCAAGAAAGAAAGCAGCATGTCACATGACATGCAAGTATGAACACTTTGCTGGGGACACATCAACACTTCCAAGTCATTGCAGTACCTCAAGACAATGGAAATAGTCATGCTGTCTTGGTAATGCAATTCATGGTTTTATCTCAGGGATTTTGATACAATGGGACTTAAAATGCTGGGTGTATTTCTGACTTCTGGTCATAGCAGGTGTTGTTATAGACCTTACGTACTTATTGTCCACTACAGAACTGCACATAGTGCTGTAGGCCAGTTTCAGTAATTCAAGTGGCTTCTTTTGTTTCTGTACTGTCGTGTTTCTAAATGGAGTTACTATAAGCAAAAAGTAGAATTACTACTAAAAAAAATATAGTGCAGCTCAATTGGATTGTGGCAGACATGTGTATGTATTATGTAGCAGGCCAAGCCAAGCCAACTTCCTACACTCTTAAGAATTCCCCAATGCATGTGAAAGAGCAGACTTGTTCTGAAAGTTATCTGTAAAAAAAAAAAACAAAAAAAAACCCCACACAGTTTATGCTATTTGCTTGGTTTCCAATCTAAAAACTCACTATGTAGGTACTGGAAAAAAAAAAAAAAAAAGGAAGTATCAATCCTAGAAGTGTGTCTTGAACTGTAATGCACACAAAAAACTCTGTAACTAGAATTCAGCTAGCACTTCGGTTATGACGAGCATGCCAGTACACACTCTGTCTTATTTTGTTCTATATCTGTACTACATAAGCTACAGTAACAGAGTTTTAAGACGCAATAGGAATATATCAGTAAGGACAAGATAGATGACTCATTGCCAGTGACCATGTACCTCTGAGGAGTTAAGTAAAAAAGGGGGAGCAGTTCAACTGTAATCTGACTAACAACATAGTGGCTCACCAATACACTTAAGTTGCACAAGAATTTACAACAGCTCACTCCAACATATGCACACAAGCAAATAAATAAGTAAAACAGTCCAGAGAGTCCCTTCCCAAACAGTTTAACAGCAGATATATAGAAAATGTTTCAGGAATTCGATTTTGATCTAATAAAAATACATAGAAATCTCCTGGGAAATATGGGATCAGAAGAATAGAAACTAAGAAGATTACACAGGTTGCAGGTAAAGGAAATAAACGGAAGAGAAAAAATTGTTCTGCACTTACAGAATGGTCATTTTCTTTTTTTTTAAAAGAAGATTACAATGATTAGAAGTACTTTAAGTATTATCAGGAATGTATTGCTTCAAATATAAGAAATTCTAAGTACACTAGATAGAATTTACTGAACAATCTTTGAAATATACAGCTTTGCAAAGTAATAAAATAACTATTTTTGTATTAAAAAGTAAATAATTTTTCCTTTTGGCTTTCTTTTTGTCAGTATTTTTTAGTCAATAGATAAAAACTATGAGCTTCTATATACACATACCAGATAAAAGAAACTTTGATGCTAAGGTACAAAGAAAAAAACCACTCAATAAAATTTATCCTATTCCCTAAAGGTTAGGGAAATTAAGCTAGGTGTGTCTGCTTATTATTTATAACTTTCACACAATGATATGAAGAACTTTATCAACAACTGTACTTTAAAAATGGGCTATTCTTTATCATCTAAAATAAACAAAGAAAAATCTCTATTATATAAACAGAGATACTTTATCCTGCGGATAGTGTACCCAAACATATAATATTTTCATTTTAGTTATTTAGAGATTAGAATTAATTTTTTCTTTTTTTTTTTTCCCAAAAAGGGAGATTCTAAAGTTAACATCCCAAATCTATATTTACACTTGAAGCTTAAAGAATACAAAAATTCCCAGTAGCAGACTCAAAGCTCTTACAAGTAATCTGCTCAAATTCATATGGCAGGGTGACTATTTTATATGCTGAACTACTGAAGTTGCTTCAAGTTTCTAAACATTTTAACAGAAAGGGAACTCAAATCAAGTCCAGATCCCTAAAACAAAAAAAAAAACACCACAGGTCCTTTGAAGTGGGGTACGCTGAAGACTGAAGGTAGAGGGACACGACAGGGCAGCTTTTAGATAGCAGCTGGATTTTTTTTCTGCTACTGCGGTCATGGGTGTTCATATTAGAAGCTGCAAAGACAATCAAAACTTTGCCTTGTATTAAAGCACCACGTGATAACACAAAGAAATGCTGGTCAGATTATAATATAAATAGGACATGAGCAGAAGTCAACTCCATGAAAGAATCAAATAAATTCATGTCAACTATTAAGCAACCCAGAGAAGGGAGACAATGTTTGTAGTAGCTTGTGTTAGAGCTGTGTAACTTTTAAGGCAGTGCATCCTGATTCCTAAACCAAATTGCACGTGCATGAGTCCTCTGTCATAATTCTAATAGTCTGCAATAGCAGCTACACTCAAAGCAGTGACAGAGCAGAGTAATACAGTGACCAGTGAAAATTAGATTTTAATACATTAGGACACACATCAATGTAACAGATTTTGTTGATCCCATCAAACAACGCTACTGGGGAAAAAAAAAAAAAAAGTCTTAAAGATGACATCATCTGTAATGAAATTACATTACAGAAAAGCAGTTAAAGGAGAACACAAACACTTCTGGCTAACAAGGAATGTCTTTCTGCAAGAACCAAAGAAACCACCATCTAAGGAAACTGACTCATTAGGTAACAAACAAATACACCTCTTTGAGGAAAAACACTGAAAGAAGCTATTTGTTATTATCTATTTAGTTTGGTTTTGTTGTTCTCTTCTCATTAGCTTTTATTTCAAAAGACTTCCATGTATTATAAATTCTTACTGGCTAAAGAAAACATTCAAGGTCTAAACCTCTGAATTGATCCAGATTTATTACAAATCTCAAATGCACTGAACAGATGGAACAACTGCCTCATACAGTACATGAGCTATCCAAGAATTCACAGACTATATGTGTATAAAAGCGAGGAAAATTAAGGGGGTTAACAGCAGGAAAGTAGCTACAGCATCCCACTATGGATGTAGAAACACATCTGGATGGGTGCCAAAGCTTTCCCGCAGTTATCCTAGCTGTAAATAGGTAGCTCTTCATTCAAGCTGAGAAGAAAAAAGGCAGACAGATGTGATACTAGCCATATTGCTCCCTTGTGTGCTGTTTGCTGCAAAATACAAGTGTGCCTTAACCACACAAGGCCATTAAGCCACCTGCACCCAGAAGGGATCTTTGGCAGGTTTTGTATTAGGGAAACAAACCCAAGTATCAAAGCATCAGTAAGTCTGTTGATTTCTTTTTAATTAAAAAAAAAAAAAAACAAAAACAAAACTGAAACACAGATTTTTCAATAAAGACAAAAAACTGTGCCTCTCATGAAGAAACACAGTTTTAACATAAGAGTTATAAGCTGCTTAAAAAAAGATGTTTCCCATTTTTACCCTTTTATACTACTCCTTCAGCATTTCTCATGTTTTCTCCCTAGTTATCCTTTCCTAAATGGCCTTATTCTGTTTAAATGCTTTTTACACATCAACACTCTTCTCTGTTTTGCTTTTTTCCCATTGCTTTGTTCTTGCATCCATAATGAAGATCATCCCCACCTCTCCTTCCCACAAGACTCCTTTCCTTGTTCATGTGGCTTTTAAATTTTTTTTTTTTCTACTCCTCTGTTTACTCCGTGAATTTGAGTATTTTCCTATCACTTTGGCAGAACAGAGTTCAAGCAAAGATAAAAAGCAAACAGGAAGCAACATTCCTTCATTGCTCCACTGTTGCGCGCACGGAAGCATGCCGCTTCTGACGCAACGATCCAACTGGCATCACAGCAATCCCTGTGGTATTTGACAAGGATGTTATGTTGCTCGGGCAACCATTCCTAATTGTCTTTTGGGATGCTGAAAAAACGAGATGGGGTTTTTGCTGGTCTATATGAAGGTCACTCTAGCACAGTGGCAGCAAACATGGGTTACTGCTATAGCAAGCAAGGCACTGAAAAGATAAGAGATGAGGCAGCCCTGTATGCAAAAACATGTCAATCACATATAAAATCCAATCTATTCTGCAAATGCAGTCATGTAAGATAATGTGTACAACAGTTGTCATACAAGACTACAACAACTACTATGCCAGAGACATTAATGTTGTTCTAGACTTATGCTTAAAGCAAACTTAATGTTTCTGCTGGCTTGAAAAATTAAATATATCTATAAAAAGCTATTTATATATAATGGCATCCTACAGGAAATAGATTGACAACAACAGTTTGGCAGGGCACTATTAACATCTTTTAGAGCTTGGGAAGAATTTTTTAGAAAGTAAATCTGCTGAAACCAATAAAGGCAGAAGCGTTAAGAGCAGGAGCTATTGCCTCAAAGTTTCTCCAGAAGGTTCATCTCAGTATTTGAATATTTTGCATCTTAAAAGAAACATGCCATATGCTGGCATGGCTTTTCTTAACTAGAAATGTCTGCCTTATAATTTTGGAACAGCTGAGTTTTTCCTTGGGCATGTTTATTGACATGTTTCATAAATCTCAAACCCTTAACTGAAAAAAGAACCTACTTTGGTTGTATCCGCAGTGGATTAATTTTAGTTCAGAGACCAAAAGAAGGAAAAAAGGAGAAATTTCAAGTAACTTAGCGGAAAGAACCCATTTCAACATCAAGATACACTAAAATGATCATATCATTGCAAATATATTCAAATGAATTGTCAGGTTTTGGGTTTTCTTCTGCATTTTTCCTTATATATTTGTGAAATTTAATCCAAATTCACGAACAAAGTTACAAAACTGCAACTTTTTTCAGAGTATAATGAAACAATAAACTGCACTTCCTAATCTAACAAAATAAAGTGTTTTCTGTGGATCCAAGTACTGCCTCTCTCTTTCCTGCCTGGCCCATGGGCTATACAGATCCACCCAAATCTCTCCAGTTTTCATCACCCCAGGAGAGCTGTGTGACAGACACCATGAAGAAACTTACCATGGATCTTTTAATAAACCAATATTTTCAAAGGTATTAACAGTACCTTTCTAAGGATGCTATCTCAACTATAACCCTTTTGTTTCCCATGGGTAATCTCAGTTTCCAAGGCCTGACTATAGCTCCCACTAAAAAGAGATACAACTTCAGCAATTTCTGGTGGACTGACTTAGCCACAACTGGTCAGAAAGCTCTGTATTAGTATTGGTTTGGCTAGATTTGCAAGCACTTGCAACTACTTACGGCCAAAAAACTTTCTTGACCTCTATAACTTCCAGAATGGATGGTTCTTTCTTGCAAGTGTTTTACATTTTCAGACATATTTCCCTGTCCAGGGAAAGCACTCCAGTTCTCTGACATAAGAAAGCAGATTTTACCAGTGAGAAAACCTGAACAACAAGACCATCTGAGACACCCAGGTCACAGATAACTGACTATCAAGATGTTCAGCATTCTGAAACGCTGCCACTGGCACTTAATACAGTGGCAAGGTCAGTGATATCGTGCCATAATCACTATGGGGCTTTCGAATTTGCTAAAGTATACTCAGAGGCATGTTCAATTTTATAATGATATTCTATAAAAAGATACAAAGACATTTATTTAAGCCTGGAGGAAGAGAAAACAAGAATCATATTTTGCTGTTGTAAAATATTATGCATTATGAAATACTAATAAAACAAGCAACAGTGGTGGACTGCATTCAGGAGATTAATAACAGGAAAATTTAAGTAAGACTTGTCTTCACAACTACTATTGATAGTATGCTAATTTTGTGAGAATCTATGTGAGTAAATGATGAGTTACAACATTCCTTGCACTACTTGGTGTTATGAAGAAAAAAAACAAAGCAACTTAATGTGGTTTTTTTTTGTATTTGCATTCTATTTTCAATTTTGAGCTAATTTTTGGAAAATGCTTTTGTTTATGCAGGTCTTGGAGCATACAGTACATGTAGCCCTTCATTCATTTTAGCAGGGCTCCAGGAGGACACTGCCTGAGCACTTCAAATCACAGGGCAGAGATAATAGAGACTCACATATTCTTGTTGCGCTTGCATGTCCTCACTGATCTTCAATAAAACAAATAATTTTTAAGGACTTGGTACTATACTTAGAAGTAGGAAGATAGGAGGATACCCCAAATAAGTGAATAAATAAATACACACATACACATCATAAACTATCAAATAATTTTTAAAGTTATATTATTTTCATATCAAAGATTATAAGATGAAATTTCATACAGTCCACTTGGCACCGAAATGAATGGAATTCTCTGGACATTCTGTACTGACTTACAGTCAACAGAAAGCTTACATGGTTTCTTTTACTTAGATTAAAGGGTGACCTATATTAACACTGAGTTGAAGATAACAAAAAGATCTCCAGCAGTAAGCAGCTGAACATAAATCTGGTTGCTTCAATTACTGTTGTCATGATTACTCAGGAGGAAGCAGCATAACATTCACCTGCAATTCTATTAGGACTGATTCTCATGCTGAAGAGGCAGCACTTATTACCGTTAGGTATATACTCATGCCCAAGACAGGACACTAAATATTTTCTTTCATGATGACATCAGACTTCATTCTTGTACCATTAAACCCCCCAGTTGCCAGTATGCTATCTACACCTCCAGCTCTGCTGTTAACAGCCGCCACAAGATTCTATCTGCAGTCTTGGCCAGAGCCAAGATGATGTGCTGGCTATCATAGGCTCTCTGATCAAACAGAGTTCATTAAGTATTCCTCCTCTCTCTGCTCACTGACTTTGACAAATCAGGGAGCACTATCCCCACTCTAGGCTTCCTATTCTCACATGAGATGCTGATAAACTTGGATTTTCCAGAGCAAGATTCAGCAAAACACAGACAGGATCCTAACAACAAATTGTATGAATAGAACTGGTGACCAAAATACAAGCATCCTCTTCCTTATTCAGGGAAATCATACATGTTTATGAAACAGAACAGTTATGTACCACTGCTGAAGCATAAAATGGGATAAAAGGGTTTACTTCATGTTTTGCTGGCTGTGAAGACCTAAACAGCTTTTGTTGGAAATTGCAACTCTGTTTTTTCTGAAACATCAGGTTTTTCTGAAATGCTAATGTCATACAACCTATTGTTTCAAGTTCAAGCACCAACTTTTGAAGCTTCTGTTACTGCTGTCTACTGATTTCATAGCTACTGAAAAATCCCCTAACATTATCCGACAGCAACCTCTAGGCATAAGAATAATCCTGAAAAGTATGTTGCATGGAGGAGTAATGCCAAAAACATAAATGATAAAATGCTACTATATTAAAAACCATAAAAGATACAGCAAAAATAGAAATACAGATAAAATTTGTCTCTCTGGTTCCTGTCACCATTCGCAAACTCAGGTTATATTCAGGGAACTCAGTATTTGTAAATACACTAGAACAAAACTGTTGGACTGCATTGACTCTGAGTCATGTATCATTTAGACATTGAAAATATTTTTTGATATATTTATACCTGAATCTTATCTCAAAAAAAAAAAAAACCAACAACGTATTAACAATCATAACACTGTCATATTGACAAATAAATATACCTTCAGAAAGTTACACTAGAGGACTGAATAAAAGTGAAGCATTCAAGTTCTACTCAAAAGTGAGACCCAGTCAGTGTTTTTCAACTGAAACTTCTTATTAAAATGTATATTGTCACTGAATGAAAAAGAAAGATACTCAATTTAGCCACTTTTTTTTTTTTTTTTAAAAGGCATTTTAGGACAATTTCATCTCAACATCATAAAATCTTTTGTTAACCTTGAAACTTACTTTATTTCAATATCAACTTTCAAGTTCTGTTACAAATTGTTTTCTTCCTTTGAAGGAGACATTACTCCAACTGTAAGGATAACAGTAATTTTCTCAAGTAGCTCATTTTATTTTTGCAACATTCCTTAGTCCTTGACAATAGCTGTTAAGTCTTTGTGTAGCCAAATATGTGTCAGCAACTTCAGCCAAGATGTCCATAGCCATTTACATAGAAGAGAAACTCCCCTGCTGTATGTAATACCTGTTCCAAAATTAGTCAACATCAGAAAATAGCAGTAAAATAATTCCTGAAAGACTATCAAGTAAATAGCACGCTAAAGAAGAAAAAAGGACTTGTAAGATGAATTATATTAATGCTACATAGTGACATCTAACAAATAAGTGTTTGGGGACGGCTTCCTGACTGTAAGAATTACAAAAGGCCGATTAACAATGAGAGAGGTGGAAAAAGAGCACTTTAGATACTCAGTTGGAAACTGCAGTGTTCTGGAAAGAAAATTTCACATTTATCCTGATTTTCCCTGATTTTTAACAAGCATCGTGAAGCAGGAAAAACACATCTATTTTTCCAAGTAAGGCTTTGCCTATGCATGTGGGAAAGTTAGGAAGTTCACTTCCCCTCACTTTTTTTTTATTATAATTCTCCATAGAGCTGTGCAGGGCACTGGTCTCCAGTTCTATTCCACCCTACTCAGACCCTCAGCAAGACAACAGGCAACTGTGACAAATGACTACCATGAGTTTGAAGTCTACCATCTATTCCTTTCAAATATTTATGTTTCAGTCTTTGAAACTATTTGTGAATTGTTATATTCTCTCTTAAACCTAGTAACAGCACTTGAAATAGTTTGCTTAATTTTGACATTCAGACATCTCTCCTTTATGCTTTTCTCTTCAATATTGACTTTGCCTCTTACAGCTAGATAGTTTAATAACAAAGAAAAATATGGGTTTGTGTGTAGAAAGAATGGCAATATGGTACTAAATGCAGTGAAGTGTGCAAATTGTTAATTACAACCAAAAAAAACACCGAAACGCATTGCTCAGCTCGCTGCAGGATTGCTCATCATGTTCTCCTCATAAACTTTTCCTGAGATCTGCATTCCCCACTTTTATTTATGGAGGCCTTTCATAGATCATCGTAGATCATCAAGTGAAACTTCACACCACACAGTCCAAGTCAGCCTGCTAATACGGGAGGTTGCTGTTACGTTCAGGCAAACTTTGCAGCAGCAGTAAAAAGAAACATCATGGGAAGAGCTTCAGTAAAATTCTAGTATCATTATTTGCAAGATCCATTTCCTCCTAGAATGAAGCACCATTGATCTGAAGTATTTACTTTCTCTGCTTCTCATCTGGCAGTGCAAATGTTGTGGTCTCCTTCTGCAAAACAGAAATAATGAGCAAAACCTAAACTTTTACATTTGCCGTCTTTCACTTCTGATCCATTGTGTAGTCTTTGATCATGCCACTCTTGCTAGTCTTGATAAATCTACGGAAATAGAAATGTAAAGTGCATATTTGCTTCAGATAATAGAAAATAATATTTTCAAAACATGTATAGGGATATCTAGAATATCATTAAAGGAAAAAAATAAAAAATAAATATAGTTTGTTTGCTACCAACATTTTAATAGGAAACCTTTGTTCATGTATATATAAACTATAATACTTCAGTTTATAAAAATTAAACTGAAAACCAAACCCTCCACATTACCAACACTTAACACTGAAAATTTCAGTGACTACAAAGATAACCCAAGCCATCACATTACTGAATGAGCAGAAAATTAACCCATGATAAGGATCATTTTCAGTTTCTTACTAAGTTTTATTTCCTCAAAATGCACCACAACTCCATCATTATTTAACTCATAAACATAAGCAATGATTGGCAATGAGAATAAAATGGTGAGCACTAAGTACGCATTATACAAAATATAAAGATAAATAAAGATTAGCTGCCTGGGAAGTACACAGAAGTCAGGGAAGACTAGAAGCCTCACACGTTCTCATTTATCCTTTAATAAGAAAATTGACATTAGCTGAAAAAGTATTGATTTTCTGTGCTGTAATCTATGGGAGCCTAAAGGATTGAAATCCATTTTTCCAGCATATTGAGATTGTTTAAAAAGAAAAACTTCAGAAAAGATTGCCTGAATTATTTTCTGTATCTCACAATACACGTATACATTTATTTCCTCTCAGACTTGGCCTTCTAAATGAGAAATTCACATTTGGAAGTTGTACCATTAGGTTTAAGTCTGCTTCAACACTGTGGAAACGTATAACCCACCCATATAGGTGACAGAATCACCAATATGAAGTGCAAAAATATTTCACTTGCTGCCATTAAGAAATGGCACCTTACACTGCTATTAGGCATAAGGCTTGTTAGGAAAATAACTGATTTTTTTCTTGGTATGCTTAACACTGTGAATTTCCAGGCGTTTCATTCTTCAACGTTTTTTCCTTTCTTACTCCTCAACCACTGACAGCCCCCACCAAGGACCTCCTGAGATGGCAAAGGAACTTCAGGAGAAGCACGCAAGACTCCATCAGCCAGGGTACAGGAGGGGCAGCCGGAGAGGAGAGGCATAGAGCACCGGCAGCCTGAACAAGGGGACATGTCTGTGTCCCCAGAGGGGATCAGTGAGCCCAAGCACAGTACTGAAATTCAGAGTATATTAACAGGTAGGGAGTGACCTGTGGAGAAGAGGCAGAATGATAAAGTGGGCAAGAGCTGAGAAAGCACATCTCAGTGCTAGAAACCCAGAGAAGTAATGAACACATCCCTGGTGTACTTGTCATCAAAAAAAAAAAAAAACCAAACAAAAAAAATAATTTCAAATTTAGTTTTCATTTATAACATTTCTTTGTAAGAAACTAAATTTCATCTATAAACGGATTTATCTAATGTTGGTGGGTTTTTCAGTGTTATATCACATAGCTATGACACATTTTTCATGGCAAACCACCCAAGAGCCATCCAAGAAAGTAGAACTACACGTTCCTCAAGATATCTGCAGCCTAAAGAGCAGTTTGTTTCCATCAGCTTTCAGCATGGAATGTTGCCAGAGATATTAAAGTATGAAATGAATAAAGCTGCCAGGCCCTCCACAAGCATGTTCCGCATTTCTCAGCACCGAGCATAATGTCCACAAGCAGACAAAGCAGGAGAACAGAAGAAAAAAGAGAGAGAGCTCACCATTGAACACGTGCAGTGGCACCAAGAAATAAAACTTCTTTGTTATGAGATACTGTCCCTTACCTAGAGAGTGCTATGAGCCTAATTTACATCAATCCCAGCTCAAATAGTTCTGATTTACTGTACTTAAAACCCCTTCAACTGATATAAGTTAGCACACTTCTGTTGCCCTCAAGGGAACATCACCATGTTTATCAAGTCCTTATTGTTAGTCTACCTATTTTTGATATAGCACTACTCTTTACTGCATCTTTGGAATTATTTTTATTGAGCTACTACAAAAAACAAAGTGAAAAGGAATGAAGAAAACGTAGCAAATGCTGAGGTCAGTATAAACTTTACAAAAGAATTCTGTGTAACTTAAAAATAACTCAAATAGTAAATAGCATATGGAATAGGAAAGAGATACAGCACAGGTTTATGACTGACATTATTTGATAGCTTTGCACAAAATCATTGAGTTAATGTGCTCACAAAGGTCAAAGCATAAAAATTTTCAAATATTAAATACATCTCTCAAAATTCTCAAGAACATTGAGGAGGAAATCTAATAATGAATACAGCAGAAAGTAATTATACCAGAAATAGCATAAGGGGATAATAATACCACAGAGTATTTGCACCACAAGCTGGCAGCCAAGGGCCAGTACAGCTCTGGACTGGACAGTCAGCCGGCATCACAACTGAAGGCAAGCATCCTTCGCCCCCCACCCTGTGCACAGCCCTGGTAAAATGCATCAACAGTCTGAAAAACATTTCAGCTATTAGAAAGTGCACACATCATAGAAGACAAATTTATATTTGGATCTATAAAGATGGTACAGTTAGGAGAAAAATGAGGCAATCAAGAAGGCACAAAATATCAGAAAAACTACGAACAGCGATCTGTTACACAGCCTCTGGGGAACCGGTCTAGGCATTTCAAATAGGAAACACAAAACCCAAGAGCATTAAGAAAAACATCACACGTTTAGGAACTGCCAAGTGATTACAATATGGCCATTTTACCACTTCTTCTACCTGAACTTACTGTTCATATGTTCGTGTTACATTGATTTGGCCGAAATACTATGAAAAACAAATGAAAACTATGAACTGGAATTTGTAAATTTTAAAGGCAAAGAATGCACCACTCCTGGTTTGAGGCCTACCCCATTAATCCTTAACTCAGATTTCACAAGAAAACACAACCATTATTGTATTAGAGACAGAAGCCACTCTAATTATTAAAGATAAGCTCTGTCACACCATGGTATTTATGGTGACTGGGCAGGGGACAGAGTGTGCAGATACTAAAGAAAATACCTTGCAATTTTTTTTTAATATTATTTTGTATTGCATGTCACTCTAAATCGTATACTGCAAACTGACCACAGGTTTATATATAGGCTACACTACCAGTCCTAGGAAGGACAGAGAGAAGCCTGCTTAGTGGACTACCGTGTATTTTACATTTAGGTTTGCACACCCACACAAATACAGGTCATAGTTGGAGAGAGCTATGGAACTTCTTTTTCCTTCAGATGGAGATTGGTTATTTTCACCCACAATTATGTCACCCAAGAACATTAAACCAGGTAACAACTATCACCTGACCATAGTTACCAGAAGTTACATGTACAAAAATGCACAGTTGTCAGGTGCAAGTGAACCTGGAAAGACAACTTCAATTTAGCTGACGGGAACAGGGGGAAAATGAAGATGGATTTTATACATCAACAATTACTACAGTGAATGACACAGACTTTGTATGGCTACAGATCTAATCTTCCAGTACCAGGGGTACAGCAATACTTTACATCTAGACTCGTCCTCTGAGTACCCTGTAAGCTCCATTTCATATCATTCCCATCGTTCTGTTTTCTGCAAAGGTTTTCTGAAGAAAACTTGTTTTCCTGACACAGATTAAAACCAAGAAACAGACTTTTAAATGTGAAAGAGACATAATTACTTCCTAGAGGGATGCTTGTGTCACATGGGGGTCAGAGGGACCCCAAGACGACGCAACACCAGCTGCCAATCTCAGATCTCAACAAGTTGTTTTATTCTGAAGTTTTTTTCATTTTAACCAAGTATCATTTCCACCATAAACCACCACCTCCTCACCCAGCTGATCCGCTCCACTCGGAAAGAAACATTTGTCACTGAACTAACCATTTTAGCTTCCCATTTACAAGCTGAAAGTCCCTTTGTCTGGTACACTTGTTGCCATTTCTGTAGTTCTTCATCAGTAATTTTGCCATTCCAATTTCCCCAGAAGATCAATCCTTCCCACGTGGCAACGTGGCTAACTGGCACCTTAAATATAAAGGTATAAAAGAAAGTTGTCCTCTACTACTTTCCTATAAGTTTTCCTATTCTAGGAAATAAATTAATCAAAAAACCTTTTATCTTGTGGCCAAGACCTCAAAAATCATGAACTGAGAAGATGAGCCACAGTCTATCTGGATTCATTTCTCTTCCACTTCTCAAATCACATTGCCATTACTTTTCAAATAAGATTGAATTTTATTTTCAAAGACAGGATAGGAAGAAACAGTCAAAAGTTGTCTTCCTGAACAAGATCACAAGGGTAGCAGGCAACCCTGAGTAGGTCAGATGTAAAAATGCTCATTCAGTAGAAATGAGGACAAAAGTCCATCTGTGGTCCCATAAGAAGCAGGTTGACCACACACATGATAGAGATGCTGAAGGCAGAGGTGAAATGGGAAGAGGCATCACCAGCATGGAACCGTTCTTGCAAGATGCTCACAGGATCTTCTCTTTATCCAAATCCTGTTTAACATCACCTGATTCGTGTTGGGTTTGTCACAGGGAAACAAAGTGGGGTGGTTGCAAGAATAGAAAGACACCAGTCTTGTCACGTAATCTGGCCATGTTTTGTTACATAGGATGGGTGCGGCGTTTCTGTTCCAGCTTGTCTATTCGATGACACACACAAATCAAGGCTCAGGTAACACAGACACCAGAGACCCTGAGGAACAGAACACTCACCCCAGCTGCTCAGTGTCTCCAACTCCTGGTTGAGGGCCTGGACCTTACACCAGGCTGTTCTCCTCCAGCTCAGCCTTCAGAGATATGTGCATGTTCCATGTCATGCTCCCTCATACCCCACAACTGAGGCTACTGCTTTAATTATTTGGTGTTTTCTCATTTAAACTGTCAGCATGAGCCATCAAAGGTCTCACCAATTCCACAGGCAATATATACAGTAAATTAGCAGCCATCACCAAGTTTTCTGTAACTCTGGTCTCGCACCACAAATGTGTTACAGCAAGTATGAAGTTAACAACAGCTACAGAACAAAATTCTATTGTTTTTTTCATTTTTCTGAGTTAATCAAGTCAGCTAGAGCTGGGCAGATGTAACCAAGGTCTCCTCTGTCTGGGCCAGTAGCCTTAACCCCATGACACAAGTTTCATATGGCCTTTTCTTTAGGCAACCTGAGCTTATTCAATTTCTCAATAAAAAGCCTGTCAGTCCATCATCTGAAAAAGGATATCACAATCCAAGATAAGGTATCTTGAAAACGATCTATGGATTATTCTTACACAAATGTTACTTACATTGGGTTTAGTTATTATAACAAAGCAATCCTAGATATATGGCCTACTGTACTGATGTAAAAGATCTAATATATTACTTTAATACTTTTGAATCCTTCACAAACAATTCACTAACTTAATTGGAAAGAACATATGTTATAGAAAAGCTTTGTACCAACAGAACAGCATTTATGTTAGAAAGTGGGACTATATTCAATACCGTGGACAGATATCTTAATGCAGCCTTTTAAGCAAAGAATCCATAAGATTCTTAGCGTCTTTGCTTGGACTAGAAATGTGCAAATCAGTAGGGACTAAGTATAGCTTTTGTGATTTTCACAATTTTCATGTGAACTGAAAAGTAGGGGGGTTTTATATAGTTCATAGTCTACAGGAATTTCCATCTCTCAATTTCCACTGTAAAACAGGGGAAATGCAACTCATACTTCAGCAGAGCTGTGAATACAAGCAGTCAGATCACACTGGGAGATCACAACCAAGACTGGGCTTCCTATCTGCTAAATTCTGGGTAGATTCAGCTTTTCCACCTGATTCTCAGCAACTCAAAATAAGGAGGAAATGATTCATTGGAGTGAGGGCAGGGCTTAATTCCACAAATGTGAAATATTCGATTGAGGAACATCAAACCTTTAAGAGATGCCCAGAGACTGCACTCTGCTAGAAATACAGATACCATATCCCCACAAGGAGAGAAGAAGAGAATGGTTTCCCAGAAGGAAATTGATTTTTTGGTAGAAAACTTAATCTTTGAATCTAATGCAGCACAACACCTGCTACTTGAAGTTCTTGCAACGCTATATTAGGATCACAATCAACTAGCAATTTCTTTTCTTTACACCTCAATAATGTAGCCATTATTTCCTCTAAGTGCTCTCAAGTAATATTAAAATATATTCACCTTTAAGAAACACAAGGTAAAAAAAAAAAAAACAACACACATCACAATAAGGAAATTATTTAACGTAGTTTCAAAATGCAGCTCTTCTCCATGCTACAGTGAAGCATTTCTAAAGATTATTATAAAGCTCTCCTATCTTTAGGACATTATAACTGCTGTAAAACGCAGATCCATCCTCTGCCTCTTCTTCAGATTCCTACTTCCTCCTCCTCCTTCTTCAAAGCTTCTCTTTTAAAGTTATATGTAACAAGTAATGAGATACAATTTTTTTTTTTGGTTTCTGAGTTGGTGATGGAGGGAGTCACACTGAAACCATTTAAACAATGAGTCTGTAGCATTCTCAGAAAGACAAGCTTGGGAATTCAGCAGCTCCTTCCCTGCTGCTACCACCCATAACCATACACAGCCCTCACCATACACTGACACATTTTACTTGGAACAAGCTGGAGATTCTGCAGAATTAATACATATACTCCAGAAAACATATTTCCAAATTTCTAAGCAACATCTATTTTTCATTGTAAATAGAAAACAGTACTGTCTGAGGTTTGTCTTTAATGCCAAAAGAGTTCAAATTACAGAAAAAAAATAGGTTGGAAGGAACCTCTGGATGTCACTTGGTGTGTCCTTAAAGAAAGTGAAACATACATAGAAAAAAACTCACTTTGACCCTGTTTTTTCATCTTTTAACAGTTGTCTCTAATATTTTGGTATTGTTCACTTTTGTCCTCCTTTAATATCTTAAAGCGTCTATTGAGCCCAGAAGTTTCCCTAAAAGACACAAGTTTGCCTGTCTATACACGATAACTTCCGTGGTCTTCTCCTATCTTCCATTCACATTTAGCTGTCCTCCCATTCACTGACTTATCAGCTGTCAGCACTGAAAGGTTCTTCCATCATTTTTCAACTCTTCTGAAAGGAACAACCCTGAAAGAGGGATATGCTAGAAACACCATTCACTGGGATATATACAGTGACATATACAGCATTTAAAGAGAACTTTTAGATGTGTTCACATCTGTGTTCTGATTTACAGGAAATACCTGAAAGCTGTAAGTTTATATTTACAGCTCAGAAAACCTAGATATGGAGATAGTGAAATTAATTACAAATATACATAAATAGCAGCACAAACTCTACTAATAGGGCCTGTAGCCATAGAACAAGGGGCAATGGTTTTAAACTACAAGATGGTACATTCAGCCTGGATAAAAGGAAGAAATTTTTTTACAATGAGGGTGGTGAAACACTGGAACAGGTTGCCCAGCAAGGTGGTAGATGCCTCATCCTTATAAGCATCCAAGGTCAGGTTGTACGGGGCTCTGAACAACCCAATCTAATTAAAAATGTCCCAGCTCACTGCAGAGGGGTTGGCCTAGATGACCTTTAAAGGTCCCTTCCAACCCAAAGCATTCAATGATTCTATAATTTCATATTTCTTAATATTTCATAACACTACAATCAAAATCAGTTCACATTACCTGGCATCTCATTATACAAATTGCTTATCATTAGACTTCTTACTGCTGGAGAGTTTCCCTATCTACTACCAAAACTATGTTTTGAATCTGCCAAAAATCACATGGCCTAAGCATGTTTACTTTCATTTGTATAGAGCACATGTTACGGTTTCCTTCAACATCTAGAATCTCGATACAGCAAATTTAACCCCAAAAAAAAAATTTTAAAAAGGCATTTACTTTAGTATTCCACTGGGAAGGATTTTTTTAAATCTCATTAAACTCATCTTAAGAAAGAAACACAAGCCTGAAGGAAATTCTTGGAGAAATTCCTTTTAGAAGTACAATTGCCCAGAATAACATTTTCCTTGGAAATTCTCTACAGAAACTACTGCCTTTTCCCATGCCAGCATAGCCAAAAAGCTTCAAAACCAGCAAGCATTTAGCTACCAGGGAAAAAAAAAGAAAGCCTCCCAGTTTTTAATCATCACGTACACCAGAAATCTCTGGGAATTGTTTGAATTGTTCAATGTTTAAAAAAAAATATAAAAATTAGAAAAGACAGTATTAATGGACAATTATTTTCTACCCTATATATGAGGCGTAAGGGTTAATTAAACCATTAGGACAGGCTCACCATATAGATGCACAGACATTAAAAACAGACACACAGACACATACACATCAGCAACAGTGGAGTGCTGTCAGTTTCCTTCCTGCCTCCCACTGCAATACCGGTAGGAGTGACAGCAGGTTCTCCAGCGTGGCACAGAAGGGCTGACCTGGAGGACTGATGTCCCTTAAGATATACAATCCCTCCTGAGGCAAAGCCACATAGTATAGAAGCGTACATTCTCAGGAATCTAAAGGATTATGAAAAAAAAATAATAATAAAAAAAAAATCCCCTCAGAAAACCCATGCTGATATCTCATATATTTGGCAAAACAAGAGCAAAAACATTCACTTCTGTCACACTGAGAAATGCAGTGGCAGAACATACCTCAGAAGAAATCTGAAGCACCAAGGAGTAGAAACACATATATATCCCACATACTGACACATGTCAAAGGACTGAAGGAAAATGAAGCAGTACTATGAACACCCTCTGCCTTCTTCTCCAGCATGGATTGAAGGAAGAAGTGGCAAAGGAGAGCAGCTCCCGTCTCCAGCAGTACTTGCAATAGAGCAGCAGGCAGGGGACTCGCCTACTGACAGAATTCACAAGGCTTTATCTTTCCACAGCCATGGCGGTTTTGTAGTAAGGTCTGAATGGCCTTTTAGCATTGCACAGCAATGCTAAAATCTGTGAGCAAAGTTATTTCTTTATGGTTGCATCAAAAAGACATCCAAACACATAGAGCACAGCCCTTCAACACCAGCACTTGAGAAAAAAAAAAAAAACAAAAAACAAAAAACACACACCTGTTCCTACAAGTAGGCAAACCAATATTTTATTACTTCTGGGTTGAACTGAAGCAAACTCAAGACTCGAAAAGCCACAATAGAAACTTACAGCATCACAGATATCTATGAATAAGCTCCCAGAATGAGCTAAGAACAAAAAAAAGGGGCAGTAATAAGAAAGCCTGCTTACAAGAGCCCTAACAGTACAGCTCACAAGCACCATAGAGGATTTGGAAGCATAATAGCAGACTAATAGGAAGTAGTACAAGAGAGCTTGAGGAACTACAGTACCACAAAAGGTACCTCTTCCAGCCCTCAGTAACAAGGGAAAATAATTAGGGGGTCTTCAGCCTCAAATCCTGGCATTTACTTGTACAGAAAAGGTAGTTCAAATGTAAACCTCTTCAGGATATTTTTATAAATGTTGCACACATCTGTTAATTTATCTAAAATGGGGGAGAAAAGAGAAAGTAGTCCTCCTCTTGTGTAGCTTTTAAGCAAAAATAAAACTACTTATTGTATATACACAAATTAAAATGTTTTACTAAATGTGTAAGATTATGATCCATAACAACCACATCTCCTTCACTTCTAAAGGTCAAGGTCATGCCATTTATACCAAGATAAAAACCAGTCTAATTATTGTGTCTACAGCTTTACGGACAAAGTCTGGTTATTACCAAAGAACTATTATAAACTAAACACAATTATATTATACAGAAACCATTAGATATCTGATGAGATTTTAATCTTTGAGCTAGTATCCTTCTGTAAGTTAATCAACTGGAGAACAGAAAGTCTGTTAGGAAGGCAATTAAACATACTAGTTCCATTAAAATTGAGCTGATATAGTTAATTGTATTCCTAAAATAACTATTTCCTCACACCTTCACTAAGCAAATTTTTTTCAACAGTTGAGTAAGAGTCTATTTAAGGAACACTTTTCACCGAACTCTCTAAGATTTGTGAATACTTTAGTTCTGTTACACTACCCCACGTAAGTTGCACAGCAGTTTGCCGTTCGACCTTGGATTCCCAATTCACTCCCAGACATAGAGCAAGGTCTTTTGTTTTAGTTACTATTTGTCCACAGTATCTGCATTGCTGAAGCTTTTGGGAAGAATATCAACAATGTAGCCTCGCCGCAAGCTAAAGCAGTTATAAAATAAAATGAAATCACGGGCCAATGGCAAAACCCACGTCAGATGGTCATTTCAAGCATCAGCACTTCTGGCAAACAGATGATTTCCAAACAACTGTTTTACGGGATCCATACATATTCAAAGAACTTGCAAGGGTTTTGCAGCATTGCCAGCAAATTGGGAACACAGGCCATTCCTGCCTTTTTTGACAGAGAGACAGAATGAAAACAAAACCCCATCCTAAGAGAGTATCAACTTAGTAATAATCTGATCTACAATTCATTCTCTCAGACCATGCAGTTTATTGGGGCATCTTAAATTGCTCTGCCCTTCGGGCAGCGGCAACCGAGCCGCCGGGCCCGGGCTGACACCGGCGCATCGCGCTGCGCAGATGCGGTTACGTAATCCCGTCCCCCTCGGGTCCGGATGCTCCAGCTTCGCCCCGGGGCCGGCCGCAGCAGCCACCGCCGGACCAGGCCACGGCCACCGCACCGGACCCGCCGCCATCGCGCCCCGGCCCCCTCCCGCCTCCCACAGCGGCACCGCCGCGCCCCGCACGCCCGCTTCGGAACCCGGCCGCGCCGCGCAACCCGCCTCGGGGCCCGGCGCCGCCGAGCCCCGGCGCCGCCGCACGGTACGACCCGACCCCCTGCTCCCCAGCGCGGCCTGTCCCGCTGCTCCGGGCTCCGGTCCCGGGCCGCAGACCCCCACGCCCCGCCCGTGCGCGCCCCCAGCGCCGCCGCTCAGCGCTCACCTCCTCGCCGGGATCCGCGGCGCATCCCCGCTGCCGGCCCGGGCGGCTGCGCCCCGCCGCTCCCGCCCGCCGCAGCTCCCCGCCCGTCTGACGGAGGGAGGGAGAGAGGGGGCGGGCAGCCGCGCCGCGCCGCCGCCGCAGCCCCGCCGCGCCGCCCCCCGCCCTCCCTCGCCGCCCAAGGCGCCCTCCGCGCCGGTCGGCACCCACCTGCGGCGGGCGGCCGCTACCACCGGGGCTGCCCCCGCCGCGCTGGCGGCAGCCGGCCGGGCCCGGTGACAGGTACCGCGGGGCTGAGCGGCCGAGGGGTCAGGCGGCTCCGAGACGCTCCCGCCGAGCGTGGCTGTGGCCCTCTGCGCGCGGCGGCCACGCAGTGCCGGAGCTCGGCTCGGGTCGGCTCGGAATGGCACCTCGCCAGTCGCTTCGGTCCGCGCAGCGAAGCCCGGAGACAAGTTGATACCGGCGTGTCGGAGAAACGGAGCGGCGGCGGGGACCAAGGAACGGGCTTCGGTCATGAGATCGGGTCTAAAATTAAACTGGAAAGCACGTGGACGACAACGGGGGTGTTCTCAAGCCAGAGCGACCTCCGTGCCCTGGGTGGGAGGGTGGTGTCGGACAAAGGGATGCCATTGAGGCACCCCCGGCCTAAGTAGAGAGCAGGGCTGGCAGCGGCCGCGGCAGGAGCCTTTCCCCACCCTGGCTTGGTAACTGCCCAACATTGCACTGTCACCCTCCCCACAGCTTTCATTGTGTTCGCTCATTTGGCCTTTGTCATCCGATAATGGGAGATTGTTGGAAAAAAAAATACATTGCATACTCTTTAAGACTGCCAGAGAAAATACTCCCAGAGATTAATCTATATTAGCTTTCTTCGTAGTACTTTTTCTCTGTAGGTCCTCCATAACAGCTTTCATTACATCCTTGATGATGGCGTAGGCACATCTTTGGAAACAGGAAACTGGAGTGTCTTGTGCAGAGAAGCTACTGAGTGGCACAGCTCACCCTGCTATGGAGGACCGAGGTTGCGGCTCACCTGTCTGGTTAATGACTCATCTCTGGCACCCTTGTCCTGCTAGAGTCTGGTTACTCCCTGTCCCCAGGGCTGGAGCATTGTCCTGTCCCCTAGGAATGTCTCTGAGACCTCTCTTAGCAAACTGGACTCCTCCTGGCTGTCCTATTTAAATCCTCCATCCTCCTGTTGTCTGCTTCATGGTAACAGGATGGGAAAAGCATTTTATGGTCCAAGAAAATCAGTTGAGATCCCAGGAGAACTAGATGTCACTGCAGCAAATTTCAATAAAGGAAGGAAGGAGGGAATGGCAAATTCCTTGGAAAAAGCAGAGATTACAAGATTCTAGAAATGTGATTATTGACCCTACACTATTCATTAGGCAAAGACAAAGAGGCTGTGTGATGCTGGTTTATGTTTTCTCCTTTTCTCAAACTGGTAGAATCGTTCCGCTGCAAAGGATCATTTTGGGGACCCTGGCATACAAAAAGCCATGGCTATTTGGCTTACAAAGCTGACACCTCCAGAGAAGGTTCCCTTCACACAGTATTTTTAGCGTAACTTCTGAGATAAGCTTCTCATTAGAAAACGCTTTATTCTCTTACCTGAGCCTGGAAGTCTCATTCTGAATGTGGTTGAAAGCAGGATTTGGGGAGGTGTCAGAGTAAGTTTCCATATAAAATCCATAGAAAAAAGTAAGTAACAAGCCACATACACTTTAGAAAGCTTAATAATATCAGGAATGTAGTCTCTTATCTTTCTCCTAAAAGAAAGTAACAGGACAAGGAGATCAAGGACACAACTGTGTCTTTAGGACACCATTCAACAAAACCATTATTCATTTCAGTCAAGAGGCCAATCAATGTCTGCAACCCGAAAAAGTGAACCACGGATAGAAAGAAATTACAGAAAAGTCTCTGTTAATTAGCTGGCTTGCTTCTGAACATCTTATTCTTTAATATTTTGTAATGATCTTGGCTATTCGACAGAGTTTTGTTTTCTAGTTGCTTTGTTTGTTTTACAAATTTGCTTATACTTACACCGAAGTGAAACAAACATATAGAAAGGCAGTTTAAATATTTTGTTTAAATGATACAGTTATGTTAGATGGTGGATGCCAAAATGCTCGTTAAGTGTGTGCACACAGATACCCTCCTCATCCTCTAAGGGCTTCTCTACGTTAAATGTTAGTCCTGAATAAGCCATCATTTGAATGGATTCATATGGACATTTCTTGGATAATCGTAGAAGATTATAATCATGTCGCTTCAGAAATACTGTCAAAAAATGTTGATACAAGCTGATCCCTATGCAGCATTATATAAACTTTTTGAAAATCAATCTGGTTGTTACCCAATGACATGAGAAATTGTTTTTTTTGCTGAGGCTTTATTCATAATTTACATCACCAGGAGCAAAGGTTTGAACACGTTGATAAAACGTTGAGGTAAGAACATAAACACAGGAGAGGAGCTATATTCTATTTTGTCCATCCAAGAACTTTACCTATTCTTCTCAAGTTTAGTCTCATTAACAATTGAGAGGCATGTTCTCCAAAAGAAAGCTGTAAAACATAGTTCGATTCTCCATGTGAAGATAATAAAACCTCCACAAGTTAAGCTATGTAATTCTTTCCACAGTTCTTGGCAAGACACAAATGCCTTTAAAATGTCCCATTCTTTAATTTGAGCAGCAGGGAAGTTTACTAAGCATAATATGAAACATTTGCTTACCACCCATATGCTGAGGATAAGCAGATCTATGGGCAGTGAAAATATTTACTTACAGAACCTTAAGAAAATATTTTTATTCTCTCCTGCAGTAGTAATACTGTTGTGCCTTTGCTGTCATTTATTGTTAGAGTGTGTTTGGCAAAACAGTACCCTCGAGCGAGGCAGAGGTAGCAGACATGTTTTTATTAAAGATTTTCACAAATTACACCTTGTCTTTTTTGCAAATTAATTCGAATTATGCAAAACTTGTGAGAGTACAGCAGTAGTAACCAGTGAACTGGAAATGTTTTGAAGAATGAGCATGAAGTAGAGCACCAAAGAGCATTAAAGAGTGTCTGATAATGAAACAAATTAGTCAGAGGGAGAATTCAAGAGGCAGTGGGAGGCTCATAGCAGGCGCGTGCTATAAAGGCAGCAAAAGGCAAGCACCAGCGAGACAGAAACTGGATGTGCTCTAGAGTACAGGAGTGCTAGAAAAGTGAACAGCCATCTCCAAGGGTTAGAAAGCACAGCTGCCATCAGGACCAACATCAGGTTAACTGTTCCAGGCAGAAAACCAGATCAACATCCTCTTTATTTCACAGATACTGACCACACAACACAACGTTATTTACTTTCGTCTTTAAGTCCTCCTTTGGGCTGCATTACTTTGAATACTTCTGGCCAGGCACTGATACACCTAAACAGCCTAAAATTGTTTCTCTGAAGACCAAGGATCTTCACAGTTTCCCAATGATGCAAAAATGGTTATGGTAAGCAAAACAAAAGCCAACTGAGCAGTTTTAGAAGGATCTGACAATAATGAGTGATCGAGCAATGAGACAGCCGCTGAAAGTCTATGTCAATAACTGCAAACTAATGTAAACAGTAAGGAAAATAACCCTAACTAAACATATGTAATAATGGGCTCCAAATTACCCTTTATCCTTTGGAGTTATTGTGACTAGTTTTCTGCAAACATTAGCTTGCTACTCAGCAGTAGTTCAAAAGGCAAACGATGTTAGAAATTACTCCAAAAGGATCAAGAACAAAGCAGAGGAGCTCATTACATTCCTATGTAAATCTCTTGTGCACTTGACTGCTGTGTACAGTTCCAGTTCCTTCATATGAAAATGCAGAACTAGAAAATACAAGTATGCAGCTAAAGAATATATGCAGAGGTATGGGAACGCATCTGTGTCAGGGGATAATTTCCAGCTGGAGAACAAACAGAAAGGATTGTGCCCGGATCTATAAAATTCCAAATGATACATAGGAGGCTGATAGGAAACAATTGTGCTATTCTCCATCACACAAGACTTCACAGAGACTCGGTAAATGATCAGGCAGCAGGTTTAAAATAACACCAGGAGAACTTTTCCATACAAAGTGTTATTAAATTGGATGGCTTGCTGCTATACAACACCATGGAGCTAAAGAGACAGATGTTCTTAAGCAGACATTATACAAATGCATGCAGGATAGCAGTAGCTATAGCACAGTAATTTCCTTTGCAGTTCCTGCTTAAAAGGTGCCTGCCCATTGCCTGATGAAAGTTTCCCAAGAAAGGACACTCTATCTGCCCCGTTTCAAAGCTCTCCCTGAGTACCAGTTGCCAGCCACTGCCACCAGAACAGAACACCAGATTACATAGACCTTTATGCTAGTCCTGTACAAACTTTCATGGTTTATTCTTTTCTTTCTGCTCAGTTAGGTGTGAGAAACCAAGGACAAGCAGCATCTCTAGGTATGAAAGCGTATTCCTGCCTTTTCCCATCTTCCCTGGGAGTAAGTTCAGACTTAGTTCTTGATCTTCCCCTTTGCTTGTTTTTCCATTTCCCTGAAGAGAATTTCAGAAAATTGCTTTTATCAGCATTTTGCTCTTCAGTTTCAGTAATGATTAGCCATATGCACTGGTGTCAAGGTTTAGAGTCAGGCTGTCTACTAGGCTTAGAAGCGATGCTCTCCGTTAACGTCTCTTCCTTCCCAAAGGGTATGGGTATGAGGTATACCAAAGGGAAGGGGAAGGAGAAAGAGAATAAGGGAGAGAGACTTATGGATTAGAAAAGAAAACTAAAAGGCAGCTTTTATGATAATAATAATAGCAAAATTGAATATATACACAAATATACGCAAAACTAATATCAAATCCAATCCCACGCCCCCACCCCGCCCCCAATGGCAATTACATCACTATCACCACTGATGCTATGGAGTAAGCACTGGGAAAGTCCCAGACTGGATTCGGCAGTAGACAGGAACTGGATTCAGGAGCTGGATTTTGGAACTGATTTCTGGAACACATGGATCAGGATCGAAGGCAGAACGAACAGAGTCCTCCTCGGATACCAGCCACTGAGGAAGAGGCTTGACCATTGTGATCCCTCAGCTTTACACCGAATATGACGTATATGGGATGGAATACATTGTTGGTCACTTCAGGGTCACCTGTCCTCTCTGCTCCTCCCCACAGGTGCGGCCTTTTACTTTCTGCACCCCACAACATGGTACGTGAGATTTAGCAGTGACCTTGGTCTGCAAAGGAGCAAGTACAAGCAAGAGCCATTCTGCATACACCAACCCTTGGTAGTAACTCTAACCACGGAGCGTTATCACTGTTGGAAGTGGTCATTGTTTGCAAAAATATGCCCTTAACTTCAGAAAGTGCAGTTAGCTAGAAAAGACTTAGCTGAAAAGTAAAATCTCTGAAGAGAATTGTTCTCTTCTAACTCAAACCAGGACAACAGGTCTATTCATTTCACCACCATTTTTTGCTCACCTGTACAGAAAATTGGGCAGTACTTAGCAAGAGAAATCCTGAAGCATAAAAACATATGATATGCATAGAATGTAACAAAAATACTTTCCAGGTTCATATATCATTACAGGAATAAAATCTGAACCATTCTCGGACATCCTGGAAGAGAAAGGGATAAAGATATCATCACATTGAATAAACTGGAAAAGTAAGTAGAAACACCTAGAGATGCTTTAAAACTCAAATGACAGGTAAACATCTTACATAGATAATGACAATTTTTAAGAGTTCTATTAAGAATATCCCTATTAAATACAAGAAACAAGAAATCTGAAAACCAAATCTGAAATGCAGTTTGTCAGATCTCCAAGAATCCCTGAAGACAAACATATGATAAATCAGCTGGAGTGATTCAATCTCACATAAACAAAATCTGTATGGCTGATACTCTGCATAGCTAGCTAACTCCTCACAAGGAAAAGAGTTTTCTTCGTAGTTGATTTTGGCAATACATAGTAGTCCCGCAGTCTCATCTTCAACAGAATGCATATGATTTTTTGCAGGCTACTGTGTAGACTGCAAAGTCAAAGCAGCATAAACATTTTAAGCTATGCATTTTAAATAGCAACAACAGAAAGAAAGAAATCTCTGATGGAAAGAGTCATTACTACAACTTTTAAAACCCTGCTGGCTATCACCAATGCTCTAGTTTCTATTCTAGACTGTTCTCACAAATTTCAATAGTTAAAATATTTTTTTCTCTCAATACCTTCCCTAGAATAGCTTTAAAAAGGGTCCCAGTGATACAGTTTCTTCTGTACTCTGAAAACTACCTAATTTATTTTTCACAAAGCAACAACAGAGATTACCCAGTTTCAAACAGTTTCAGATGGCCTCCAGGATAAAATTCCAAGAATGTTGTTATGTACAGCCATTGAAGCCGTGTTTGTATCCTCGTCCTTTAAACAGGCAGGGGAAAACCTACTGTGATACCTGTGGATGGATAACCTGTATCCAAAATTCTGGCAATAATTTTAAGTAGCTAAACTGGCCTGTTATCACAGGGAAGAAAGGCAGCAAATTTTAGTGTCCCCCAGGACACAGGATTATTACAATAGAAGTGAACTCTGAATAGAAGTGAATTCTGTGGATTGCTTAAAAGTTAAAAACATCAGTGGGTCAAGACATACAGTGCATGTTTTCAGATCCCATTGCCTTTGCTTTTGTTTTGCTGATTAAATGTAGCTTCACTCCCGTTATCCTTGGATGTAACAGACACATTAGAAAAGGGACTTAGTGTGCCCAAGGTGAGGACCATCAAAATTCTGATACTTAAAATAATTTTCAGCAGTCTTCCAATTTTCCTTGTGAAAAGTTGCTTATAATTTCAATTTCAGAAAATATTTCCAGCATGTATTTGCATTTCCAATAGAGTTTTGATGTCCACATACATGAATACACCCTGTTAATGTTGTCCTGTATTTCTTAAAATTATATCTGAAAAAGTTTCTCATTAGCACTTTCTGAAGACAGAACTCGGTCAGATGAGCTGGAAAAATTCCCAGGGTATCTTCTGTACTCCCATGCTCAAGATTTGTAAACACTCTCTCTAAATATAGAGTAGAGTCTGGTCAGCAGTTAACTCTTCAGTCGTAGTAAGGTCCTGCAGATACTGCACATTTACATTATATTTGAACACCTCACCCTGAGTGAAGCCTCACCTTCCCAGTCACCACAGAGTTTGCAGACTTCCAAGAAAAATTCATACTAAAAGAATTAAGGTTTGGGAGCAGGCAGATGCATATTCCTAAAGTAGTCAAAATAAAAGTCTTATAACAGCATTTAATTAATCTAACAGTGCTATGTAGAGTACAAAACAACAGCCCCACCATCTATGAAGTATATGGATTTTACTGTACTGAAGTGTTATTTTCAAGCTCTGATTTACAATATTTACAAAGCATCAAGGCCATAAGGGCCATCATCCCTCCAAGCAGCTCCTCTTTAAAGCTTCCTTTATAGCATTTCTAACTAAGCAGAACAAGCAGCTGAACCGTGTTTTGGTTTATGTTCAGCTGCACATTTCTCGCTCTCACACCCCGTAGAGTCACCTGATGCAGCGCTGCCTCCTTTTGTTTCCACAGCTTCAGGTACAGAGCTGACTTGAGCATCTGGAACCACATGGAGTATTTTGAGTGCAATACAGCATCAGGACAGCTGCAGGAGGCCTGATCGTGTCTGTTACCCAAGCTTCTGCTGCTGTGCTTGTCTCTGCCAAAAGCAGAAGCTGCGGATGAGCAACCTCATGTGAATTTGTGCTGCAGCTTGTTCAGTGTACTCAAGAGAGCTGCACCTGGCGTGGGCTGTCAGCACAAGACAGAGGAACAGAATCACCTCACAGCAAAGGGAAGAAGTTACCCAACAAGATAAAGGAGCTCAACAGAAAGCACATATTTGTGAATAACAAATACTGCCCTAAAAGTAATCCTGGTGCCACAGTATTCATTATGTGCATATGAGATGTACACGGTGCATGACTACTACTATTTCAAAACAACGGAGCAGTTAAGTCACAAAAGAGTTACTTTACTACAGATTGGTGTAAGGGTTTCTGTGGTTCATTTGAGCTAGACATCCATCCAAATGACTCCAAATCCCTATACTCAAACTAATCTTAGAGCATTTGGCTTCCAGAGCACCACAGTGCCCACCACCTTTTCTGTCTTAAGCTACAACTCATTTGGATGATCCTGCTTTTCCCAATATCCAAATTGATTTCCCTCAGGAACCACCCCCATGTCTTACCTCTTACTAAACTGTTTCTTATGCTGTTGTCTTAATATCAGAACTCTTTTTTTTTAAATCATATTCCTTAGTTTTGTCCCTCTTTCCTCTAGTTCTCTTCCTAGTTCCTGCTCATTATCTCACTCAAACTTCTACAGAGAAATTGCAAAAACACCAACAAAAAGTTTAAAGAGGTGTTCTGTATGTGATGTTTTCAGGTGCCTCTCATACTGGGCACAAGAACTTAAAAACTATTTGGCTAATCCGGCATTTGCAAAACTATGAAAAGCCTCTGGAACAGCAATAACAATATCAGAAATACACGTGAGACTTGTGCAAGCAAAAATAGATAATTTGCATTTCGAAACTAAGAGGCAATGAAGAAATTAATGATTTAAAAAATAATTCAGATAAAAGATGCAAGTAAAACTAGCATTCTGTCTTCTCTCAGTTACTTTTAATTAATGTAGTTAAAGTATTTTATTATTATTGCATAATAATTATTAAATTATATTAAAGCATTTTAAATTACGTGTCTGAAATGTATACACTGGGAGATAATTCTCTATCTGTGGAAAAAAAAAAAAATCTCACAAACGTTTGGTTAAGAAATTCTGCATATAGGTTGATCACCGTAGAAGCTGGTTAAGATTTTCAAAAGCAGTGTCAGTTTTGAGTTGCAGCCTCCACCGGCTCATCCAGGAGACCAGTGACCTCTGCCGGAACAGGGGGGATTGCCTCGCTATGCTCAGGCTCCAGCATCACTCTTTGTCCATTTGCTATAGTGATGGTAAGTCAACTTGGCATTCTTAACCCTCCTCCTTTCATTTAACATTTTTTCTCCAGTTTATCTTGAAGAAAATTTACAACTGCAGTTCAAATCTGACATTCTGTTAAAAAAAAACCTGAGCAAAATCTTTGACAAAGTTTTAAGTGAATGTTTAACAAATAAAGATAGAAAGTTTAGAAATACGGTACGGTAGGAATTAGTGGTTTTCCTGACCTGGAGCTGTGCACATAATTACATGCTGTGTTCATCTTCAACAGCTTCCACTTACACATGATTATTCCTTTGTCTGCCTTTCACTTACTGCTGCAGTAATTGAAAGAGTGGAGGTGCCTGGCACTGTACACGTTGGATGGTATCTCTGTAGACAGAGCAGAAATGACATGACAAAGTACCCTTGGTCAGAAAAGGGACCATTAACAGGAATAAAGAAGAAGGATGAAAGAAAATCCAATTCCACTGTGCAGCGCAAACCTGGGCTCTGCATTCATGGGAGGTACTCTAGGTCTAGTTTGTGCCACCAAAGAAAAAGGTCTTAGGTAGGAGCCTCAAGAGTCAGTGAAG
The DNA here is from genome assembly GCA_028565915.1 of Momotus momota. Classification (NCBI taxonomy): domain Eukaryota; kingdom Metazoa; phylum Chordata; class Aves; order Coraciiformes; family Momotidae; genus Momotus; species Momotus momota. The sequence goes on along the minus strand of JAOXNV010008938.1, from coordinate 45,742 downwards.
GAAACTAATTGCAATCACTGACTCACAGATCACATTCAGAATGCATAGCCCTCTTGAGAATGGCCTTTTTTTTTACTTAATCATCAGAAATACTCTAATGAAGACAGGCAAGATAAGCAAACTAGTACCTTTTTCCTGTTACACATACAAAAGGTTCCTCTGCTGACCAAATGGTTATGACTCAACAAATGGATAAAATAATTTCTACTGGACATCATTTAGCATGTTTTATTATTGATTTTCAAAAGGTACAAAAGCTATGTTCGATAACAACGGAAACTATCCCTGGAGAGGTGATGAAGCAGCTCATTCTGGAGGCCATCTCTAACCACATAGAAGAAGGTTATCAGGAACAGTCAGCATGGATTTACTAAGGGGAAATCATGCTTGACTAATCAGATACCCTTTTACGAAAGCATGACTAAATGTATAGATGAAGGGAGACCAGTGGATGTCATATACCTTGACTTCAGTAAGGATTTTGATAGTGTCCCATGCTCGTAAAAAACCTCAAGAAACGTGGCGTAGATGATTGGACCGTGAGGTGGATTGAAAACTGGCTCAACAGCAGAGTTCAGAGGGTTGTGATCAGCGGCGCAGAATCAAGTTGGAAGCCTGTGGCCAGTGGTGTTTCCCAGGGATCAGTACGGGGTCCTGTTTTGTTCAATATCTTCATCAATGACCTGGATGAGGGGATAGGGTGTACCATCAGCAGCTTTGCTGATGATACAAAACTAGGGGGAGTGGCCGACACATCAGAAGGCTGTGCTACCATTCAAAAAGATCTAGACAGGCTAGATTGCTGGGCAAAGGTAAACTTCATTCAGTTCAATAAGGACAAGCGTAGAGTCCTGCATCCGCAGAGGAATAACACCTGGCACCAATACAGATTAGGGGCCACCCTCCAGGGAGAAAGACTTTGGAGTCCTACTGGATAGTGTTATCCATGGGACAGCAATGTGCTGTGGGACAGAAAAGTTGCACCCTGTTTCAAATAGGCAGTTACATTCTTTCCTGTTTTTTTTTTTCCCCGTCTTTCCTGTCTTTTTGACCTATGGGTGTGAATTTTAGTATTATAATGAAGGTGGTGCAGCTAAGGGATGCATTAAGAAAACTATGTCTAGCACCTCTAGGGAGGTTCTCCTCCTCCTCTACTCTGCCCTGGTGAGACCACACATGGAATACTGTATCCAGTTTTGGGCTCCCCAATTCAAGAGAGATGGAGATCTATTGGAAAGAGTTCAACGGAGAGCTACGAGGATGATTAAGGGGCTTGAATATCTCACCTATGAGGAAAGCTGAGAGACCTGGATGAGAGGGAATCTTACTAATGTCTATAAACTGCTAAGGGGTGGGTGTCAAGTGGAAAGAGCCAGTCTCTTTTCTGTGGTGCCCAGTAATAGGACAAGAACTAACAGGTACAAGCTGGAACAGAGGAGGTTCCACCTCAACATGAGGAGAAACTTCTTTACTGTGAGGGTGACAGAGCTGCCCAGAGAGGTTGTCGAGTCTCCTTCTCTGGAGACATTCAAAACCTACCTGGATGTGTTCCTGTGTGACCTGCCCTAGGTGATCCTGCTCTGGCAGGTGGGTTGGACTCAATCATCTGTAGAGGTCCCTTTCAACCCCTAACATTCTATGATTCTATGGCTGATAAACACAACTGAAATCCAAGTCACTTGCAGGTGAGCATACCAAATTCTATTTACCGACATTAAAGCACTAATACTGCAAACCACCACAGAAAAGAAACCCTATGCAGTTTTAGCCAATTCACTAACCACTAGCAAAAGGAATATACACGACATTTTTTCTCCAGTACAGGAACCTCATGCTCAACCTCACAGCAGACAAGAGTTTTTCCTTATCAATGAAATGACCTAGAAAAACAGCATGCCAGCTACTTATCAGTAGTGCTGTGTAAACAGTTTAAACAGAGATTGATGAGTATTATAGCCAATCAAAAATGTTGGGGGGCCTTTAAATAGCAAAATGTATTAATACAAACTGGTATTCAGCTGGACAAGACTGGCAAGTACATCAATGCTTTCAGGAAACACACCAAACTCTTCGGAGAGCGTATAATGTTTTTTCTTTTAAGAATCTTCTAAAAAATGTTACCAGAATGCTAGAAGTAACTCCGCATGAGTCACCTAATAGACTGATTCAACAATGACTACAAAGGAAAAATACTGTCTGCTTGCAGATTTGCATCTTTGGGTATCTCGAAGTCTCTGTACTGAAAACAGGGAAATTTCTTTCCTCCGAGTACCAGCCTAAATCTCTCTAGTTCAAGACCTGATGGAACAAGCAGGCAAGAGAGCTCTGTAGCCTGAAGCAGGACAACACACAGAGCTGTACCCAGGGGAGTGCAGTGGCCCACTATTCCCATGGACGCGCAGTAAGAAAATCAGGATCGAGAACAATTAGAAAACGTCACTGTTCTGTCGACTTTGTAACATTACTTCAAATTATGAAGGGCATCTTTTAACCTTCTGTGTGTTGAATGCTCCCTCAAGTAGTTAGGATGATTCTAACGTGATCCTTCTTTCCCCTCTTGGACAGCCAAACTCAGACACCACTCACTTCACTTTTGAGTGTTTACACTCTGGGGATGTTCACATCACCAAAACAGATAGGTGTCCACCTACAGTGACACATTAGACTGGGGATCTCAACATAAGAGACTCATCAAAAAGGCTGATTCAAACACGTAAATGAGTTTTTCTTTTTTTCAACTGACTCTGGAGATTCTCAGCATTTCACCTTGAACCTCAACAACATGCTCACCATTATCCAATACTTTAAAGCACTCTCTCTAGGAAAGACAAATAACAACAGCAAGTTCCGCACATACACTAAAAAGGTTCTTGTGCTGGCACAGTATCTCGCACCTTGTAGGCTGCATTTGAGCTACTCCTAACATGCAGAATCACACCATCCACGTTCAGCAGCACGTGTCAGGCCTGCTGTGTAAGTGAGCATTTTGTCTCTGTCATGCTTGCAGAGTAGCACTGATGCTTTCTAAAAGTATTAGACTCACATACACTGTATAGTTAAGGCTGCAAAGGTGCTGCTTGACAGTTCTGGAGTTTTGGATCTATGGCAAAAGGGTCAGAATTATTTCCCAAGTAGATACAGGAAAGCATAAAATCCTACTCAAAGTTTATCAAAAGAAAAACAAACAAATGAAAAAACCCCAACACCTCAAACCAAACCCCAGCAAGCCAGGACTTTTCTGGCAGAAGTCCAGAGACATGGCAACCCTCCTCACAAACAATTGCCTGGCCAGAGTCAGGGGGGAATCTCATTCTTCAGGCTCAACCTTAAACGTGTGGTGTTCACAATGTTATTTCTACCATCTACAACAAATTAAGTAGGAATTTTACAGCCTGCTTTAACCATGCAGTCCTGATTCAGTTTTGTCCTTTGTGCTGAATGAAACTGCTCTTAGGGAAAAAGCTGCTGGTGAGTCAAGGACTGCATCGTAACGGAACGGAGCAAAGCAAAAGGGGTTTCTCAGGCAACCTACATTCTGCAAATTCTTAATGTTTGAGTATTTGAATTGTAATATACTTTTAACATAAGAAATAATACTACTTTGTGGGTTTTTTGTGGATACACTTTCTGTCACTTAAACTTCTGAACCAATTGCAACGACAGTGCTCATTCTCATATACCTTCTCTAATGCAAAAATATTTTTACTGATGCTTCTTTTTACAAAGCGTAGTAAATATAGTTGAATGTGGCTGTACCTTGTATTAGATACCAATTTACTAATGTCTCTGCTCTTTCCTCTTCCTGCCCCCCATCCTACCCCAAACCCCAACCAGGAGTATTGCTTTAATGAATACATGTGTTTTGCTGTTGAAAAACAATGGAGAAAATTTAAGCGTCTCACTGCACCTTTCAGCTACTTACAAGGTATTTCCCTACACCTTCTCATTTCCTCCTTCCCTTTGGAAACAAAAAAAAAAAAAAAAAGGCCATCTGTTGTAGGTAAAAACATAGCTTAAATTAAGAGAGAGACACAAGACAAACCCACTAATTATAAGAAGCTATGCTTCTGAACATTCACTGTTGAGACTGGGAAGTCAGAAGTTTGGAGCATCAAAAATGAGTCACCAAGGAAGGTTTCCTGGCAAGAAGTAGCATTCTTGGAAAGGATAAGGAGCTGGACAAGCAGAATGTGAAAAATCATGGAAGCAGGGGATGATCCTGGAGGTCAGCGAGCTGCATAGAAAGAAATGTCAAAGTCTGCCCAGGGATAGCGGCTGGTGGGACCCAAGACTGGTGACAGAGCAGCTGCATAGCACAAATGCAACTTGCTGCTGCTGCCAGGAGGGTCTGGCAATTTCCCTCCTGGGAAGGGAAGCCTGAAGTTAAGAAAATCTAACACTGCTGGTGGGGTGGGAAGGCAGGTAAAGCATTAAATTATAAGATAGGATAAAAGCTCAGATCTTGTTGGTTCTTAACTAAATCCTACCATAGGCCGTTATTCACTCTCTCTCCCTCCCTTGTGATCCAACTCCCCTTAACAATGTAAATAACTCCCACCACATTAGAACTATATACACTGGCTGTGTCTACTCTGAAACCTCGGTCACTGTCCCACACCTAGTATCTAAGGGAGTACTCCCATCTTCGTGTAAGCTACAGATTTCTTGGAAGGAAATCTTTCTGAAGGTGCTCAGAGCCCTACCTCTCCCCATGCTGATGATCAAGGGACCAGCACAGGAGACACAGGGAAGCAGGATGCATCTGAGAGCATGCTTGCATACAACCAGAATTTATCAATTTTATCTGTATAAATTATTTTAATAACCAGGATACTTCCAATTCAACAAGTAGTATTCAGGAATAGACAGAAAAGTACTGGGCATTTGAAAATTATCTGTGCAAATACTTATTCAAACTATCTTCATTTACTCTTCATCAATGTTGAAATCCTCTTCGTCCTGCTGAAATGCCGAATTGTTCAATCTGTACTTAAGGTAACATATGCATTCAAAGCTTCTTAAAAAAATAAAATTAAAAAAAAGTCAAAAAGACAAAACCCAAACCACCAACCCTTCAAAACAAAAACCACCCCGACTCCATACTTTTCCCACAGTTAAAACCGAAAGACCTCAGAATAAGAAAGTATAAATGTAAGCAGCTCTGGTAGGTTGACCCACCGTCAAATGTTCTTTCCGCTACACAGTGTACAAAGCATAATGAATACTTTTGGTCCTAATCAACAAAATATTTTAAAGTGTCCTTGAATACAACTTATTACTTGATTACAACTTATCTTCCTAAATCTAGCTTAATACTGTCAGGTTTGCTAGGAGTTTGACACAGTGATTTTCTTTTCTTTGAGTTTACTGCTGTACTTCAGTTTTTCATGCAATTTGGATCATGAGAAATGTCTTCTGGTTGAGAAGTTATAACCTGAATCATTATCCATTAACCAGTCAAGCTACTCCTGACTCCTTTATTTCCCCCATCAATTCAGGAAGAATTCAGTTAAATTTCTATAGACTACTACAAGAAAAACCATTGCTTTACATTTAATGTCTAGATAGCTCTCAAAACTGCACGTCTGTGTTTTCGAAACCAGAAAAGTACTGTATATGTATTCAGAGGAGATCAACTAAGTAACAATTAAAAAAAAAAAAAAAAAAGCTGTCACTGTCCACAGGAACCATGTCTAGTCACGTTTTCAGTCAGTCAGTCAGCTAGCTGAGGGTCATGTCATTATTTAGTTTCTGTAGAAAAAACACAAGTACAAAAATAGTATCAAAAAGCAACATACCTATTTTTATTTTAAAATATATATATTATAAAGCATAACCACTAAACCAGTATATAAATAAGGCTTATAAAATATTCAGAAAAATAATATTAAAATTTTATATATGCTTCTCTGGCTTTTAAAGTACCACCTCTTTTTGTGAGCAGTGTGTGAAAGACAGCAATTTTTCTGCAGTATACTGTTGATACAAAATATAGTTATCGTTCTTTTATTCTGAAGTATATTTCAACTATGATACAGTTCCTTTTTTTAAAACATTTTTGCACAGAAATAAATCATTATAAATGTACTTGTTAAACTTCAGGATTTTAATAAAGTTTTAACTAAAAAAAAGTTAATCAGATCAGTGATGCAGGACTTTTCCAAGAGAAGGAGAGTAAGAGACAAGAACTAAGTATTTAACATCAGAATAAATGTTTTTCAACTTAGTAACTAAGTAATTATTTAAAACCACACCAAACATTTTCAGAACAGGAAAAATGCAATGAATCCATTTGCTGTGGGTTAAAGTCAATCAGCAACGATAGTTAAAAGCCACAGAATCCAGCCCTAGATATCTGTGCTTTGCATTTCTAATATAGTGCTAGTTAGAAGCTCTGCTTTCTAAAGACTACTTAAAAGCTTCAAGAAAAGTGTTTGGGGTGGGGTTTGTTGGGTTGATTTTTGCTTTGTGATGTTGGGGTTGTTTGGGTGGGGAGTGATCTTTAAATAGAATTATGAGGTTGCAATGAAAAGATTAAGGGGAATTCCACAATACGTTCTTCTAAAAGACACCAAATTCTTTCCTTTTGAGTGATATAATTTAGACAGCTGGCATCAGACAATTGCAGTGAGGTTCTCATGAAAAGTTGAAACCTGAAGTAGAGAGCACAAGCTGATCAGCAACAAAAATATTAAGATCACTTGTTTTCAGCAACTGCCTAGAAGTAGATACTGTAGTTGTCTTCTCAAGCCTACGTGGACTCAAAGCAAGATGGTTTGAAGTGACTATTTCAACTACTAATACTTACTTAGCATAAAAGGAAGAATCTCATCCTTCCTCCCAAAAAAAAGCAAACTTACATTAGAACTTAAAGTAGTTAAGAAAACTTTATTGGTCTGTATTTCTATCATTTCTGTCACTTTTAACTATTCATATAAACAACTGCATTTTCATTGACTTGTAGGAGAGCCAGAGCCTGCAAAATTCATTGGATGGATTAGTTTAGAATATTACTACAGATGTACTCAAATTTTCCTGATAAATAAAAATTGTTGTATAAAGGACTGTTCTTATGATCAGAAGTTAACATTAACTCACAGAAGTTTTAGCCAGGATTATTCCTTCCACTTAATTAAAAAAAAATAAATAAAATAAAAAGAACAAGATTTAATATTATCACATTAAAAAAGTAGCATTTCAGAGGCAGAGAATTCCATCCCTGTTCATATGTACCACTTAAAGCTTTAATTGAAAGCAAAATAAAATTTCTAAACTACTACAAAACCTGTCAGTCAGTCCAATGCAGAGTCACAGAGTCATAAGCCTGATTTAAATGAGCAAGTCCTTTTAGAAAGTAACACAGATGGAATCTTTCTTTTTGTGTGCCATTGCCTGGATTTGAGAAACTGTCTAAAGGATAAAAGGAAAGCAAGTAATTTTGTCTGCCTGTCCCAGGAAGAGATAGATGCTAAGACAACCCCCTAAGAGACTCAGAATCAGGAGCCTGATGTACAGGATGCCAGAATATGTAACACAGTAAATTTGGAAAGTTCTTCTACCTGTGTTATTGCAGACACAGCAGATGAAAGGGTAACAACAGGGAAAATGTTTAGCAGTCATCTGCACCAGAATTACAGGTAATATGTCCAAGACAGATTTAGGGTGCCCACCTTCAAACAACCTCTACTATGCTTTATTATCTGAAAATCTACAGAAATGCAAAACCTAGGAAAGGACAAAGAGTACATGCATAATTTTGCACCTGTAAAAAGATTATTCTTCAAATATGAACTTCTTCCTCCAGTTTTCTAATTAGGTAAAATGGCACAACAGCAAATGTCTATGTCTTGCCCTCACCTTATAAGGGAGTTCAGGTTGCCAAATACTCAACAGGTATATACTAGAATTTCCAACATAATTTGAAATATAAAGTAAGTTCTAGCCAACTGCACCTTTTGTCAGCTGGAGACTTTAAAGAATCTTCTCAAAAATCATAATGGAAAAATGCGTGTTTGTGTATGTGTGTGTGAATAAAAAAAAAGTTTTAAGCAAGAAAAAGGATAAATCATCTTTCTAATTCTGGATGAATATCGTATCTATGCTTTTCTATTAAAAGGTAGTCACAATAGACCTGGTATTACATTACACTATACATCATATTTTTTGCTCTAGTGACCAAGAGGCCAGCTTTTTATTATCGGAAGTAAAAGTCACATTAAAAACAAACAAAACCTTTGTACAGAGATAAGAGCATAGGTACAAATTACTTAAAAATGCATTCACCAGAGCTGCAGATTGAAAAACAAGGTTCAAATAAGTTTTAGCTACAATGCAATCCAGAAAAAAGAATGCTAGAAATTCATTTTTTTTTTTAGAAAAGCAAGTTGTGTATAAAGACTAAGGCTACTCTTAGTAACTACTGCTTACAAAAAGAACAACATGAAAGCCCTTAGGAAAAAAGGAGGAAAAGAACACCATTGGCAAGAGTCTTTTTTGGTCTTTGCAACTCCTGGGTCACAAAGAGTATCTACACAAAGAAATGTACAAGGAGTGAATGGAGCTTAGAAGTAAAATATTGATGTGAAGAGAGTCAGGATTTCATGTGATGTTTGCTGAATGAGTTAAAGCAAAACTCTGTGTCCGCTATAATGAAAATATGGCTACTGAAATTATTGGGAAGCTACAGTAATACTTGGGAGTTATTTTGTAGAAAACAGGGCTTAGCCTTTCCTCCTCCAACTATATTTCTCTTTTGGTAACAGTGTTAGTGTTAAAAAAGAAAAAAAAAATTATGTAATTTGAATCAAATCAATGTTGTAAAAGAACAAGGGAATTTTGGTCCCTGAAGTCTGTAAGAACCTCTCCAGCAGCTCAGCCAGCTTTCAAAAGCCATAAGCATCAACTAATAAATTCTCAAACTAATTATCTTAAACATACACCTCAATCCCTCTGCAACAGGCTCTGCAATATTTTCTCCACTGCCACACATTCCAACTACACCTGAATGCTGAGAATCCAGATGACCCAGATACCCCAAACCTTCAGTTTCACCTGGCAACCTTCCCATGTCCTTTTTTTATTTACCCCTTCCCTCCCTCTGCCCTTCAAGGGCTCAACTCTGCTTTGTTATCCAACACCAGTGTGAGGGCATGGGGTTTTAATGAAAGAAAAAGAGACACACACAAGCTGATCTCAGTTCCACTGTTTATTTTTGCATACTCTTTTCAAATGTTTACTGATACTTTTCTGTACATAAAGTGAGTGTTTGTATGAACGTCCAGATTGATGTTAATCAACTGGGTCATACTTGTTCAAAAATTATAAAAATATATTTTTACTAAAATAACAAGAAGTATGTGTGCTTATATAAGCATACACACACCTATATATACACATATTTGTATGCACACAAATTATACTTCAAGTTGTCAGCTAAAAATAGACCTAAGGTTTATCATTATATATTCACATCTACCTTCAAAATACTTTGTCTATGGCTATTTCAAGTAGTTGAAGTTCAATTTAAGTACCAGCTCAGACTGGGTACTCACCTGCTCAGTAAGTCCTCTGGCGTTTGTTAGATTCTTCCGTAGGCGAGTCTGCCAACCTTACTTTAAGCCTGACACCATTCACAATCTTGCCATGTAACGCAGTTATGGCATCACTGGCACTTGCTCTGTCTGCAAATTTTGCATAACCCACATTTTTTCCAGCCACAAGGTAAACTTTTATCAAGTGTCCAAAACGACTAGGGGGGGAAAAAAAAAGATAAATATATAATTCACAGGTTTTGCTGCAACAGAAATACCTATTATCCAAACTGAAGTATATATGATCTGATCTAGTAGCTGCAAAAACTCTTATTATCATATGTGTGCTATACATATTGCCTTCTCTAGAATTTCAAGCAGGAATGGAAAGAAAACCAAAAGTTCATAGACAATGTTTTCTAGAACCATAAGCACTAGTGATTGCAAATGTCAGGTATTCAAAAAGGGAAATGTCTTTTTCTTCAGGAGTATACTAAAAATAGACAATATAAAATACTGGAGGAACAACTAAACTACAGATTTGTTTTAAAGGTTGCAAAAATTGTCTCTCACATCTTGTGAAATGACAGTTTAGTGTCAATAAGATGCAAACCATCAAAATGTCTCATGATATGCCAGAAGAAACACAACCTTCCAATATTTACTCCCCTAAGTTACTGTGGCAACTTCCTACAATACTTAAATTCTTTATAGAATTATGTACAAGAAAATGCAAAATAAATTAGGCTGTAAGAACCACAAGTACTATGCTTCCTGGTTAAAAAAAAATGTTAAGAGACTAGACATTTTACTTCACATTATGTTAATCAGTAATAAAGTTGCTTTACTGATGACTGTGCATCCACGCTTCAAGACGAATTCCATTACACACTTGTTTCAAAGAGCAACTGTTACCTCCTGTTCACTTTTTACTTATTGATCACTGTTCACTGTCTTTTCTGGAAAGAGTTTTCATTATGACAGTCTTTTATTTTCAATATGTATTTTCATTTTTTAATTATTATTTATATACTTTTAAAATATTTTTTAGTTTTTGTTTATTTATTTTTGTTAGAGAAAACTTATTTGCAAATGAGAGTCTTACCAGAACACATCCTCCAATACATTCACAGGTAAAGGATGGGGATGAAAAAGTATGAAAAGTCTTTCCTTCACAGAAGTGTCAGGTGGAACTTTTTTTTTGTGTGGCGGAAGTATGGCATCTGTTTGAGGCTGAAGTAACTGTGAGCCAGAAGCTCCTCCAAACGCCTGCTGAAATAGGGGAAGTGGAAAAAAAAAGGGGGGGTGGGGAGGCAAATACTGATTTGACGGGGCAGGCGGGGAAAAGTCATTTTACCTTATTTACAATTTTTGACATAACCAGGCTACACCAGTTCTCATATTAATTACTTTAATTTGGTTTAATTGGACAATAAATCCAAGTAAGGTCAGACATCTTTACAGGGAATAAAAACATACAAACCAATCAGTGTTATATCTTAAAAACATAGCATCCAACACAGCTACAGAAGAAAGTAAGCAGTGTTCTTTATCAACATATCTGAAGTTTCTCACAACAATTCAGAAGAATGTTAACAATATCCACGATATTAACTTACAGGTGGTGTCCTATACTGCTGAACAACTGCATTGTTATTCCGTAACACCGATGCCACATGTGCTGTTACCAGCTGTGTTGCCATTTTTCTGATGAGGCTGCAAAGCAGAAGTCATAATAAACGACTTTAAACAAAGAGCTTAATTAGGATAACCTTAAATTCAGCAAGAGACAGTAAGTTTTAATGCATATCTAAAAGTATCTCTGGAAGCCCGTAAACTCACGTTCATAATAAAAATCAAGACAGGCTTTCATGACACTAGACACCACCTGAAAGTATGCATGCCAAATGATGCTGACTGAAAACATTCATACATTTCTATATGCAGAGATGCAAAACTCTTCTTTGTCTTTTTAATACTCGTCGGGGGAGGGGAAAATTACCTCTACAGAGCCCACTACATTTTATGAAAAGTGCCTAAAAGGCAGAAGGGACAGGAAAAAAACCAAACACAAACAAAAAACAAACAACTCAATCACTTGTTTCAATACAGAGCACCGAGATTCAACTCGGAATATTAACACAGCAAGTCTACTTCCAGCTCTCATTTTCCAGTAATTTGTCTTTGTTCTGTTGCAGAATAAGAAAAAGGAATTGCACCTTTTGCATAGATTCATAGCCCATGTCATAGGACCATGAAATAGAAGAAATTACCAGAGAATGAAGGAAACTGTCGGCAAGAAGGATGGTTGCAATGTTGACTTTTAGCTTTGATCAGGCACGCATTTCTGAACCCAATCTCCCCACTGTCCCTCCTTACTGTCCTCATTCATATCACAGAATAGGTTTGACATCAACTAAGTCCTTTTAGGATGAAACTAAGCCAAATATTCACTGCAGGAGCATACCTAAGCCACTTCAATTTGTGATGGGCACCCAAATCACAGGAACAGATTAGAGACGGTCAAAGTAAAACCTGACAATCCACGTGCAGTGAGGATATCAGCTCCTCAGTACCCAACAGTTTTATTCTACATATGTGCTTCACAAGGCTACTATTTGCAGTACTGTAAACACAACCAAGAGATCATGTAGATAAATCTGGTTTTAACACATAAAACCTAATCAAAACCACATTCCAGCCTTGTTTCATATCAGAGACATTTGCAAAGATTCTTGCCAAATCCCAATTTTTCCTATGTATCTTAAGGATATATATTTTAATCTTTTCTTTATCAGAGTTTCAAAAGGCTTATTCTAAACCACACAAAAAAACCAAACCCAAACACCTAGATTTTAGGAAATGCTATTAGCAAACATGAAACAAGATCACAGTGACATTGCTGTTACCTCTTACATTAAAAAAAAAAAAAAAAAAATCATTTATTTATTTAAAGTCTGGCTCTCCAGAATACAACTTACAACTTTCTATCTGTATGTATTGGCACTTACTCTGAGCTATCACTCCCATCTTCCAGGAAAATGACCGTTAATCGATTTCCAGGAGGATATTCAAACCCGTGTAATTTATGCTTGGCGTATATAGCAGAAGCGGCGGTGCTGTACTGAATCACGGCGTACCCTGCAAACACAGCGTGCACAGTTTCAGTACCATATGGGTAAGTCCTAAGAACAAACTACACTCATCTAAAGCGCTATGATTAAACTGCACATTAGTCAGACACGATACAAAATTCCTTAGTCTTTTTGCCATGGAGTTCATCACTTGATAGTAACTTCAGTAGTATTTGTACAGAAAACTTCAGTGGAATTAACCAGTGACAGTTCAGCTATATTTATGCGAACTCAAAAGATTGGTAATAAAGCAATGCCAGGGAAAACATTTCTTTTTCCCTAGCCTGAAACAAAAACATATACAGCTTCATTTTAAAATGCAGTCATCCCACCAACAGTGAATCTCAAGTACTGTAAAGTTATATTTTAACTCTCCGAATAATTTCCATTTCAAGTTTCGCTGAGAAGAAACTCCTTCCACATTTTTCTCAGCAACACCAAAACAAAAGACTGAAAACAAAACAACCCTTCCAATACAAAACACGACCTGATTTTGCATTCTACACACTGACAGCACCCCCCCATTTCAAGATGAAAACTCAAGAGATCTGTTGAGAGAACATTTAAAATACATGTCTAATATTTTTTGAAACTTTTTGTCCATTTATTCTGCCTAAAACTATTAACTTCATTTGACAAAAACCACACTTGTTATGGTTTTGATTCTGTCCTTCTTGAGATTCTGTTATCTAAAAAACATAGGTATTTAAGGCTATCTGTAAACAGAGGTTCAAACAAAAACGAGTTCTGGGGTTTATGCGTCAGTGATAGTATAAAGCATTATTCTTTCCAACAAGCGTACTCTATTTTGCAATAAAAATCAATCGAAGTACAATTAAAAGGCATTCCCTTCATAGAAAGGAAAAAAAAAAAACACCAAAAAATTTTTTTTGTACTTTTACTTACCACTATTGGTATGAGGATCTCGCTGAACATCACAATATTCCAGTCCCGGAACTAAATCAAAGAGGGCAAACAGCTGCTCTTGGATAAAGGGAAGTCGTGATACCACCGACAGGCGTTTGGAGACTGACTCTTGAATTCGGCTCTCGTTTTTTTCAAGACTACAGAAGTCTGGATGCCCACCTCAAAAATCAATATAAAAATTTGAGTCATCACACTAGCATGCCTTCATTTCATACATACTTTCCGTATTACTTTAAAAAGTAATATAAGTCAATTATACAGTAAATGTAATGTGTTTATTTCATCAATATAGGTCACATAATAACTGGCCAACAAGAGCAAAGTGAGCCATAAAAAGACAGAAACAAGTGAGGTGTTTTGTTTCCAACTCCAACATCCAATCTACTAGCTAAATGTTGATCTAAACCTCCATTAGCTTCTCTTCTTCAAAACTACATTCTTAGTTGTGACCACTCTCAATAATACAAATAATTTTTTTAATAATAAGCTGTGACTTACAAAATGGAAGCGTATTTCCTCTTGGTTCTTGTCTCGTGATATTACTGTAATAATCGTGTTCAAAAGACTCAGATGACTTATTTTTAGGTTCAGCCAAAATGGCCCTGTAGCCTGAAAGAAAAAACCACATGTATAATAACACCTCAGCAGACCTGAATTACCTATCCAGATCCATTCTCCAGATTTAGAAAGATATAATACAGAAAATGCAGCAAGTGTTGGCTTTAGGAAAATAATCTGTAACTCTTGAAGACTGACATAATAATTGTATGAAAGTTAGTCATTTTCACATAGAACCACTCCTAGTCACAAGTTAAGCACAACAGAGCCTACTTGCTGTGAGAGTGACTGAGCTCTGGCACAGACTGCCTAGAAAGGCTGTGGAGTCTCCATCCTTGGAGATATCCCAAAGCCGTCTGGAAAGGTCCTGAGCAACTATGGTGTCCAGGTGACCCTGCTTGAGTAGAGGGGTTGGGTAAGATGACCTCCCGAGGTCCCTTCCAACTGTGACCTTTCTGTGATACCTGGCAGGAATCAGATGCTCCAGAGGCATCTGAACTGCTGCACTCTTAACAATGGCCTATCTAGGTTTTGCACTTATGTAGGTTTTACTTTTATAAAAAAAAAAAAAATAGGCACTACTCAGACTATCCAACTATATTGATTTTAACCTCACAGTAAAAAAGAAAGTAAAATTTAACTGCTAAGTAATCTTGGACTCACATTCCTATGCAAGAATTGTCACAAGTATCATTTTTGTAGAACCACTTATGATAGATATGACACAGAACCACCACATCTATTGTTGAAGAAGTGGAAAAAAAAACACACCACCCAAGAAAAAAAGTAACAAAACGAACTAAAAAACAAACCTCAACCACACTCACACACTAAATTGATTCATATTAGTGATTAAGCAAACACTGAAAAGAAGGTTGGAGTGGAAAGCTGCAGTCAGGTTTCCCCAAATGCCTTTCCTCTCCTGGATGAGCAAACCTGGTTCCCTCCATCTCTCCTCCTAAGTCATATCCTTCAGTCCCTGACCACCTTGGTGACCTTCCACTAGACTCACTAAAATTCATTAAAATCTTTTTGGTACTAGAGCATAACGACAAATGATTGGTTATAAAGCATATAGAGTCTCACTCTGTCACAGAATAATGATATTAAATGAAAAAAAAAAAAACCTCACACTTCAATTAGGATTCATTACTTCTGAAATAAATGTAATCACAACAGAATCTCTACAGATTATCAAATGCATTTTTATATAAAAATTCATTCTGTACCAAATACATTTGATTAAAAAGGCATATTCCCAGGGATACATTAAAATGAGGTTTTCTGGTGTACAAAGCCTACATTACTGGCCATGCATGAAAGAACACTCTGTGTCCATTTCTAAACTCTTTTCACTGATCTTACTTGCAGTTTTGGGCCTGCAAGAATGTCACCAGGTGAATGTTCTCAATGAAATTAGTATCATTTTTTATTTGCAATAGAACTTTGCAGGTAAAATGTGTAACACATTTTGAGACAAACAAAGCTAAAAAATTAAAGGTACGTTAATGATGATATACACACTTATTGTGAAAAATGTAAATGAAAATAGTCAGATTCTTACTTCGATCACACTCTTCAATCGCTCGGGCAGCTTGCGATGGTTTTAAATACCTCACATAGCCCAAACCTTTACTTTCTCCAGTAGCCTTGTTCTTAATAATGCTGCAGTATTCAATGTCTCCATACATCTAGAACAATCAAAAAGCATATGAATTTACAGTATTTGAAAACACATTACAGTTCCACGCTTTAAGTTTAAAACAGCAATTAACAAGCAGCAAATCAGTACCTTGAACTTCTCTCGCAGATCTTCCTCTGTATAGGATTTTGGTATCATAACAAAGATTCGTGTGAGCTCCTCATCTTCAACATCTCGGTGGCTTCCAGAAGCTCTCGACTGTGCAATAAACACCTAATGAAATAATTACACAGACATTAATTACTGGAGAAATGGTCCTAACCACATATCAGCAAGCAAAAGAAAAATAATAGTTTGTTTTAAAATTACTTTGTATTTATCTTTCACACAAGGTAGCTTTCCTAACATAGAAAAAAAAAAACAACATCTCTAATCATATATACATCTGTGACAAAAGACCTACAAATACAATACACGCCAAATGGTTTCCCAAACAGGATAGAGTCCAGCAGAAGTTCTCACTGGGGATAATGAAGAATGGTCAGAAATATCAAACCCTGGTTCAGCAGCACTGCCAATGTCACCAGTGGAACGTGAGGTAGCAAAACCTGCATTACTGCAACAGACCTAGTGTAGCAGTAGTAAAAAAATAATCAATCAAGCAGACAAGCAGCTTATTAAACCCTTGCTACTGCAGTTCACTGCTCAGTTGGGCTGAAGTCTGAAGCCCTAGAGCTCTATGAAGGATCCTAACTTCTCACATCCGTCCAAATGCTTTTTTAGGTATTGAAATAAACTTCATTTCAGAAGTGCACTCCAGACAGTAACTAGGCAAACAAAAACCCACAGAAAACAAAACAAAACACTTACAAAAAAACCAAACAACCAAATAAGAAAAATACAAACAACCTTCAAAGTAAGACACATGCAAAAGCTGCAACTGATTTCACAGAGCTCTTAAATTATTTTTCCAATAGTCATGTAGGAAAGTAAGGAATACAACTCTCATCCTCCAGCTTATAGTGGTAAGTTCTTCAGAAAACATTTTACTAACTCAATTGCATTTTCAAAGGAAATACGTGGAATGTTCTTTCCCTGTTCAATGTCATTCATATCTTCTCAGTATTTGAGGAATATGAAAACAATTCAAGAGGCTGAAAGCTGCTAGAGAATTCCATAGATTTGAAAAGATCAAAATAATCATGTTGTTTTTTAAGAACTGTGTACAAGATACAAAATCAATATAAAATACACTTAATACACTTGCAAAGACAGTTCTATTTATCCACGTTCCTCTTGGTTACAATACTTAAAATATAGTGTCTTAGAATATTTCCCAGAGATTCCCTCAAGGTTAAAAAGGCAAAAAGACAAAATAAAACAAAACAACCCCCCTAATTTCCTGGTACTGCATTTTCTCCACACCTGCCGCAGCTTATGTCATACGTGGGAACTTGAGGCAAGGACGCGACCCATGCCAGCTCCTCCTGAAAAGCCCTGCCACGAGTACAAGCCCCGCAGCCGAAACCGCCCCGGTGTGACCCAAAAGCACGACACCATCGGCACTACGCGCGGAGGGAAGGCCCCCAGCAGGCGTGGCTCTGGAGCCGGCCGCGGCGGCTCGCTGCCTGCCGCCATGGCAGGTGGCCGGCTCGCTGCGAGCGCTCCTGGCCCTCCTCCGCCACCGGCCGCCCTACGCCGAGGGGCTTCCCGTTACCCCCGCGTAGTCCAACACTACCTTCGAGCGGCGAGCTCGGGGCGCGCCGGCTCAGGCCCGCCCCCTCCGCGGCCGCCATGCTGGGAAGGAACTGGCTCGCTCGCCCCCAGCCCCGTTCTCCGGCAGGAAGCGGGGCGGCGCGGCCCGGAGGCTGTACCTTGATAGGCTTGGTGTCCGGGACCAGGCTGCGGCCGTGCATCTCCTCCATGGCTCGGCAGGCCTGCGAGCTCCGGGCGAACTTGATGAAGGCGATGCCGCGGGACTCGTTGGTGCGCTTGTCCCGCAGGAGCCAGATGTTCTGGATGTCCCCAAACGGGGAGAAGCACTCCCGGATCAGCGCCTCCCCGGCGTCCTTGCCCAGCACCACGAAGATGCGGCTGTTGGGCGGCTCGTCCAGGCACTCGGCCGAGAGGCGGAAGCCGCCGCTCTCCTCCATAGCGGGGCCGCCGGACTCCCGGGCCGTTGGGGACCTCTGCCCTTTCTCTGGGGCCGGCGGGGAACCGTCGCTGCGCCCCTTCCGCTGCGGAGACAACATGTCCTCCCTCTCCGCCTCCTCGACGTCGGCCGCGCCCCTCCCGCCGCCCCGCGCCCAGTCAGGGCCGCGGCCTCGCCTGCGGCGGGCGGGGCTTCCCGGCCGCCCCACGCCGGGTTTCGGCGCGCGGCTTGCGGACGTCAGGCGGCGCCGCCTGTAGCCGGTGGTGAGGCGAGCCCCGCGCCCCGAGGAGAGGGGCTGTGCGGCACGAGCGCCTCCTGGCCTGCCCGGGGCACCGGCGTGTCTGCCCTGGAGGAGACAGGCGCTGGCTTCCCGGGAGCGGCAGCGGGCGGGTGGGAAGGACCAAGCAGAAACGAATTGAGGGTTGGTGCCGAGAGGCGCTGCCGGGCTCTCCCCTGGCAGCGCCCGGCGGGGACGGTTGTCACAGAGCCACCGAACGGCAGGAACCTCCGGAGGCCGGCGGGGCCAGCCCCTGCACGGCAGGACCATCTACAGCCGGCCGCTCCAGACCACGTCCGGCTGGTTTTGGAATGTCTCCCAAGTAGGGAAACTCCACAACCTCTCTGGGCAACCTGTGCCAGTGCTCGGTCACCCTCACTGTAAAAAATGTGGCTCCTGATGTTCAGATAGAACCTCCTGTGTTTTAGTTTGTGCCTGTTGCCTCTGGTCCTGTCACTGGGCACCACTGTGAGGAGTCTGGATCCATTTTCTTCATTCTACCCCTTCAGCAATTTATACACATCGAATTCCCCTTGAGCCTTCTCTTCTCAGAGCTAAACAGTCACAGCTCTCTTAGCCTTTCCTCATAGGAAAGATGTGCCAGTTCCTTAGTCACCTTTGTGGCCCTCCGCTGGATGGACTCTCCAGCATGTCCATGTCTCTCAAACCGGGGAGCCCAGAGGTGGAAAGGGCACTCCAGGTGTGGCCTCATCAGTTTTGAGTAGCAGGGAACAGTTTCCTCCCTTGTCCTGCTAGTGACACTCCTCCTAATGCAGCCCAGGACACTCAGCCCTCTTTGCCACAAGGGCACATTGCTGCCTGATGTTCACCTTGGTGTCCACCATGACATCCAAACCTTTTTCTACAAAGCTTCTTTCAGCCAGTCACCCCCTATCATGTACTGATGTGTGGAGTGCAGGACTCTGCACTTCCCGTTGAACATCTTGATGCTCTTGTCAGACCATTCTCCAGCCTGTTGAGTCCATCTGGATGGCAGCATGATCCTCCGGTGTATTAATCACCCTTCCCAGTTTTGTACCCTGTGTCAGTATGTCCCTAACATGCTCACTTCTGCTGCAATAATTTATTTATTTTTAAAGGGCCTCCTTCAACCAGAGACTCACTACGCTACATGGTGACATTGAAACAGCAATAATGTCACAGGGCTCCTCCATGAAGAAACCATTTTCAAGGCCTTTGCTGATACAGCCAAGAGCAGGGCTTAACATGTATCTTGTGAACTCTAAGTATACAGAGCCTGAGGGAACTTGAGGTATTTAATGGGAAACAAACATGGGAAATGGAAAATGGGAAAAAATATCCAGAAAAAAATAACTACGGGCAGCTCCTGCTCGGTGCTGGCAACTACATCTTCTGCTAGGCCTTGCCTTTATCTAGCAGCATTGCAAGACAGCATCAATTCTGTTTTGACTGTGGAAATGGTAAGAGTTGTTTCCATGTAAGAAAAATCTCATAAAACCTTGAAAGACCAAAAGGGGAGAATCTGTGCTATGGAGGAGGTTTGCATGGCAATGCTGTGTTGAGGCTGGTGTCCCACTTAATGCTACACCACCTGGGCCTCCCACCATCTAAAGGGACGTGAGATCATCTATGCCATTCTTGCCCGGTAGTATTGTAAACACATAGCATTGTGGATGCTACTTGACAGAGTTTAAGTGCCATTCTTACTGGCCTGGTGCAAAATGGGGTTAAATGAAGAAATCAGGGGATCAGGGTGTGCACATTATTTCATATTTCACAAGCAAATTAAATATGCAGAAATCCTCCCTGTCAGCGAGGGCCAGCAGGCCAGCCCTGCAGTCCATGCCTCCAAAGGCCGAAAGGTGCTCAACTGCCCTTCGTTCTCTGGCGGACAGCGGCCCATGAGCAGCCTCGCAGGCACTTTCGTTCTCTGTCCGGGCCGTTGCCGCTGGAAATCCCCCTTAGGAGTGTCTCCTGACAGGCACTGAAGAAGGAGTGGAATTCTACATGTCTGTCTGGAGACGTTCTAGTTAGTACTGCGACTACCAGAAAATCCTGAGGTGCTGCTGTGGTTTAGCTCGGCCTTCTAGACAAAAGTACGTTGACCTTTACCCTTACCATCGAAGTAGCTCTAGAAGAGAAATCAAGGAACTTAAGGCTACCTTAACTTCCAAAGATAACAATTCTGCACCTCTCACAGATGCAGCAAAAAACATGTGCTTTTCCCTAATTGTAAAATGACTAACTTAAAAAAAGTAATTCATAACCACCAGAAAACAGATCATGTTAAGAAAGCATGCAGCTTAATAGAGTCTCAATCAAACTTACCTTTACAATTAAGTCTGGGTCAAATTTTCATTAGAGACACATTATTTTTCTCACCATGGACAACAAATATTTTATAAAACTGTAGAAGCAGATGATAACTGTGACCAACAACAGTGAACTTTTCTGTAATATTGTTCACATTTTTTATTTCTATTTTTTTTTAGATTTTTTTTACATAGATCAAAATGGGTGATGCTGATAAAGGCAGGAAGATCTTTATTCAGATGTGTAGTTAGTGCCACACAGTTGAAAATGGAAAGCACAAGACAGGACCAAATCTTTAGGGCTTATTTGGCCATAGAACAGGACAAGCTGCAGGATTTTCTTACTCAGATGCAAACAAGAACAAAGGTGACATAAAATGGATGAGGTGCAGTGTTGGAGGGGACATATATGAAAAAAACCTTTTTCTTTAGATGTACAACAGCCTTACTCACAAGGAGTTACTCTCACAACTGTCTACTTTGCATTACTGCAGATAAACCGGACTTACAGTTTCAGAAACAAAAATCTTAAGTCCATATATTAGAAAGAATTTTTACCAATATTCAGCACACCAGGTCAGAAAGTATATAGCTTTCCGAGAGCTTTGTAGTATTAATGGGCAAATTTTCGTTTCTTGTTTCTTAGTGCTTAGATTTTGTTTGCTGGTCACTACCCTCTACTGGTATCGAAGTGTGCTGCAGTTGTTTTCTTCAGAACGCGACTAAATGCTGTCACCGACTAGTCAACTGTAACTTGTCTGGTGTTTTTCATAGAGACAGTATTGAAAAGCAGTGGAACATCTGGAAATGGAAAGTAATTCTGCGTGGGTTTCATTGGTTTTATTTATATTATTTGAATATAAATTATGGTATTTGAATCAAGCTATGAATTACAAATACAGTCCTGTTTTGTTTTCTTTTCTGGTTACCGAGGTGCTTTAGGTTTTTCTGTGATTTCTAGGAAATGTCTTCCGACATCCACTTTATATTGGGACTTCTTACAAAATATCATCAGACTACATTAACTTTTTTTTTTCTTATTAAAAATTTAGTGAACAAATCATACAGATGTTAGTACAAGTTTTTAAAAGAGAAACAACAGGATATCTGTAATCCACTTTAGACAATGAGAAGAGTCAGCTCTGGAGGACAGAAGAGAAATGTGAACATGTTGTTATAGGTATTTCAGTAGTCTTCAGTACAACAGTAGGCTCCTGTTGACAGAGATGGGTTTTATCAGGGTTGGAGGGAAACACTAAGGCTTTTTCAACTTCTGTCAAGAGATTCCAGGAACTAGCCATTGACAACCCCTTTTCTAATACCCTGCAATGGAGCACGGCCTTGAGGAATTTCATGTCAATCTGTAGATGCTCATTGTCAACAACTGCCTGAAACTGAAGTTGGATCTTCTGGATACTGGAATTACAAAGATATTTATATAGTTTAAAAGTAGTAAGTAGTTGTATGTGAAGTGGTACAAAGAACTCAACTCTCCACGATGCAAAAATTATTTATATTTGACTTATTACAATTACACAAAGACAATGCATACCTTGTGGATTTTATATTATATATATAATTTATGCTCACATTCCTCTTGGATTCTAGGCACTTTATGTTCAGGAGCATCACACTTGATTTGAGACTGCTGTTATTTTCATAAATATACGATACTGTGCCAGCCTTGTATTCTGCTATGATTTTTGTTTCTCAGGAGTTGTCTGGAGTGAGAAAACACTGACTGAGTACTTGGAAAACCTTAAGAAATACATTCCTAGTACAAAAATGATTTTTGCTGAGATTAAAAAGCAGAATGAAAGAGCTGATCTTATTGCATGCATGAAAGAAGCAACTTCATGAAACATAGATGAAGCGGCTGTAATATCAGTGAAAAATGTTTTAAATTTTGACTAGCCCCTATGCCAAGTTTTAGTATTTTGATGTTGATTATTCATTAGGAACTTGCCTTAGCAAAATCAAATAAGGATATGTTTTAAGATGCTATGTCCTAATAAACAGCATTGGGAGGTGAACATTATTTATATTGTGTTATATATTTCATAGGCCTTTGTGGAGTGTACTATAGAAATACTCTGCTTGTCTATAAGGAGATCTGAAAGCCGAGTTCTGCAATTAGTTATTCAAACACCCACTGACACTGTTATTCAATTGTAGCTATGTAAATAAGAAAGTGTCTGTAAGCAGTAGGACTGACAACTAAATGAAACTTTTATTTTGGAAAAAAAAAATCCTTAGCATGTTCATTTGTGAAGGAAAGTACCAAACACAGTAGATAACAAAACATAACCTTACCTTAAAAGAACACTATGTACGGATGATGGAAGTGGGTATCAAGAATATTAGGTATTTTCAGGGGACAAGTAACCTTTCAGTAGTGATGTTGACCTGTAAGAATCTTGAGGAGATACCTCAACACCCACGACCTTTTTGGTTTAAAAATATAACTTGTATTGTTAGTGTTCCTTTGTGTATTAAAAAACCATAATCATCTACTGGTCATTTTTCAGTTATTGATTTTTTTTCTCTATTTGAGGCTAATATATTAGGTATCTTTATCCTCTAACAGGTAAAATGAACGAGGGCTCCCTAGCTCAAGCAAATGACAGTAGTCAATATTTTCACCAACAACAGAGGATTAATGAAGCTGATTAAAGACCTCCTGAAACCCCCTCATGGATCTGTAACACTTGAATTGTGATTTACAATTTAATTCTCTGTTTACACAAATGCAATAGATTAAAACATACCTCACTCAAGCAAGGTTTCCTTGTGTCATCTCAGAAAGGAGCATTAGTACAAAACTAATTTCCAATAGCATCTCTTCCCAGGTACTCATTTTATCGGTATCGTTCCAATGCTGACCCAAAAGGGGCTGTAACTGATTGTCTTACAGTGCTCCATAGAGCCAAACTGCTGTTCTTAAGGAAGGGAATAAGCAATAACTGGATAAAGTTCTTCTGTGTCTCTAACACAGCTCGATGAGTACCTGATTTTGTTTCTTTTGTACTTACCCCTTTCAGTTTAACAGTTGGGACCTGTTCTGTTGACAGACAATTAAAGCATCTGCCTGAATGACAAAGATTTTCTCAAATGTTTTTCTCAATAGCATTTTGAAGAATGCTATGCCACTGCCCTTCTGAACAGACCAACACGCTCCACCTGAGGAATGCATTGACATGTCTCTTTGTGATTCCTTTAGGGCATCTCTGTATGTTTGTACCCGAGGAGACCCGGTGAGACTGGCTAAAGCCTGCCTCGCTGTCTGAGTTGGCATTGTGCATCCTCACATCCCCATTGTGCATCCTCACATCCCCGTTGTGCATCCACACAGCCCAGCGTATGGTGCGCTTGGGTTATTCACGCTGCGAGTGTGCCAGAACACAGGCACATCCAAGTTTTCTCCTAGCATCCACTGATGCACACCAGCCCAGGCTTCTGAAGCAGGTTTTACCCCGACAGCATGTCGAAAGCCTGCAATATACAAACCACCTTGACCATCTTTGTTACGTTTTATCTCTAGAAGAGAGGATTATAGTTTATACACAGATTTGGCGCTGCAGAGTTCTTTACAATTAAGGTGTTACAGTAAATTGTAAACTATGTATTTTATGCAATGGGCACGACTGCTTTTTTACTTCAGTCTTGACTCCCATTTGAGAGATTGTCAATATGCAGATTTTTGCTGTAATCAATGCCCACGCATAAAATCCCAGCAAATAAACTAAATATGCCAGAAGACTGAAGAAACGGTACGGGAAGACCTTGTTTATACCTAGGCTTAGGGAAACACTAAATTACTTGTCCTTACCGAGACACGCCTGCAATCTCATGTCCCAGCTACCTGTATGGAAAGTGCTCGGCGTCTCTAGAGGTGCAGGCATCTCGGGGACCATCCCCTATAGCGTGTCGTCCGACTGCCCGCCCCCTCCCTCCCCCTGCACGCTGCTTCACCCCGCAGCCCACTCGCCGCGGTTGCTGCAACCGGCCACCTTCCTAGCGAGTCAGCGGCAGCTGAGGCTCGGTGCGGCGGCCGGGAGCCTCCCCTTCCCCGCCAGCCCGGGGCCAGGCCAGTTCTCTCCCGGTCCCCAAACGGCGGGGGCTGCTGGCGGGGCGGTGCCCCACGCTACCCGCGCGCCTGCGCGCCCCCGCTCCCGCCCCGGTGCCGGAGGGGTGACATCGGCGGCGCGGACTGTCAATGGAAAGCCGTCCTTCTGCGGCAGCCCACCTGCGCGGCCCGGATCGTCCGGAGAGCAGCGCGAAGCCCCGCCGCGGGGCCGCAGGCGGACGCGCAGCTCCGCCGCCACGGCGGCCCGGGGCCGGCAGCAGCGAAGGAGCTTGCTGTCCAGCCAAAAACAGCGTAGGCACCGAGACCGGGGGCCGAAATCCATTGTCTGACGTCTCCTAAGCAGTCTCCGGGCTACGGGAGACTCGGCAGCTGCACGGAGCCCCTTGTTACCCCCGACTGCTGCGGAAGACGCGGCAGCCCTGCGGGCCCTCCTTCCCCGGCTGACACCCGCTCATCAGCCTGCGTTATCCATACGCGTCCCAAAATCGCTCCCTCTCCTTGCAGGCACTGGTCAGGTCCCCGCGCCGGGAGAGGCTGCTGCAGGGACAAGATCCCCGGCAGGTCGGAATCTCGTTCGGTGGAAGATTTGCCCATGTGTTTTCCCAGCCACCCAAACTCCCATTCATGAATTCCTGAAGCCGCTTTCATTCACTATTTGGTGCGCGCATGAAAGACGTTTTTCACGTGTTAAGACCCATGACTCTGGGTTTTTTTCAATCGCTTATGCGTAGGCATCGATTTAGCAATGAAACGTGCTCCACGTGTGCATAAAAATAACCCCGGTCCGCCCGCCTCGGTGGATGCCGCCGGTTTCTGTCTGGCAGTCGGTGCTGCAGGAGCGGGCACCCAGGAGCGCCCTGGAGAGCCCTGCTCCCGCCGAGCTGCACGGGGAGCCCGGCCCCGAGGGAAAGCGGCTTTTGGGCGGTTTTGCGGGTGGCAGGCAGGAGGTCGCGCTCTGCCCTTCTTCCACGGCCCCGGGGGAAGCGCCGCACCGACGGTGCGCGCTGGGCAGAGCCAGCTCCCCGCACGGGAGGCGGCAGGCGCCTCAACTCGGGGAGTCAAGAAATGGAATTCACTCGGTGTTTCCGAAAGGGCTCCGTTTTTCCGCCTGTCTCCTGAAGTACTGAAGTGCTATAAGTAAACCTCTCTAACGGGAGCGCTCGCGTTACCTCCCCCCACTTCTCCCGCAGACTGCGGGCGGGAGCCCCTTCCCTTCACACGCATCACAGACAAAAGGACCCTCCCTCTCCTCCCGCATCCTCCCCATAATGTTCCTGAATGAGGCCTCCGCCAGCGCAGAGCTCCTCAGCGCAGCTCCCCGGTGCTCCGGCTCTTCCCGCACGCCCGCCCTCATCCCCGCGGAGCCTGCCGAGGCGGCTGCCGCCGGACGGGCGACGATGCCTCCCTCCGTGACGGTGCTTGCCAGCTTTCCCTCCTCCCCGCCTGCCCCCCCGCTCGGCTCACGCGTCCTCCCCCAGCCCTCCCCTCCCCTCCTTCCTCAGTGGTCCGCCGGCTGGGTTACGCAGCAGCAGCCGCCGCCAGCACTGACAGCACTTGGCAGACGGGGTTGCCCGAGCGCTCCCGGAGCATCTCCAGAGGCACGGCGTCAGCGCCTGCCCGACTCACCGGGGAGCCGGCGCAGAACCAGAGGCCGGGGCCAGAACCCGAGAAGGACTGAGAGGCGGGGAGCAGAAAAATACCGACAATAATACGAATACTACTAATAATAATAATAATAAAGAGTGGTGGCCAGGAAAAGGAGGTCGCGGGGCGAAGCAGGGGGAGAGGAGAAGGAGCGCCTCCAAGAGGGGGCCCGGGCAAGGGGCAGAGGCAGCCCCTCGCCGGGGCTGCCGGTAGCCCCGCAGCGCCCCGGGGCGGCCGTCGGGGCGGCGACAGCACGTGGCGGCGGGGCACGGCCACCGCGGGGTCTCCCGCGGCCTGAGCCGCCCCCGCTGCCCGAGCCGCCCCCGCTGTCCGCACCATGGCGGCCACCGCCGCCGCTGCCGGCCTCGACGTGGCGGCGGTGGAAAGTTTCCTAGAGAGGCACCCGGAGCTGGTGGAGAAGTGGCTGAAGAGGAAGAACTCTCTACCTAAAACGCCTGCCGCCCCCGCCGCCGGCCCGTCGGAGGAGCGGCGGAGCAGCGGCGGCCCCGGTGGCGGCTGGGGCAGCGCGGGGGGCCCCGACGGCCCCAGCCCCGGCGGCGGAGGGCTGCAGCGGCGAGCCTCTCAGAAGGAGCTGCGGAAAAGCTTCGCCCGCTCCAAGGCCATCCATGTCAACCTCACCTACGACGAGCATGTACACGCTCGGGCGCAAGAGCCGCTGAGCAGCGTGCGGCGGCGGGCCCTGCTGCGGAAGGCCAGCTCCTTGCCCCCCACCACCGCTCACATCCTCAGCGCTCTGCTGGAGTCCCGCGTCAGCCTGCCTCAGTACCCTCCCACCGCCCTGGACTACAAGCGCTACCTCAAGGAGCACAACGAGCGCCAGTTCTTCCTGGAGCTGGTCAAGGACATCTCCAACGACCTGGACCTCACCAGCCTCAGCTACAAGATCCTCATCTTCGTCTGCCTCATGGTGGACGCTGACCGGGGCTCCCTCTTTCTCGTGGAGGGGGCCGCAGCCGGCAAGAAGAGCCTGGTCTCCAAGTTCTTCGACGTGCACGCCGGCACCCCCCTGCTGCCCTGCAGCTCCACCGAGAACAGCAACGAGGTGCAAGTACCCTGGGGCAAGGGCATCATCGGCTACGTGGCGGAGCACGGAGAAACGGTCAACATCCCCGACGCCTACCAGGTAGGAGCCGGGCGGGCTCCGGCGCTCCGCTGCCCGCGGCTACCCCCGGGACCGCGGCGGCGGAGGCGCCTGCCAAGTAGTCCCGCCGCTGTCCGCCCCTGCCTCCCCTCGGGGCGTGCCTCCTTGCCCCTTGCCTTCCCCCGGGAGTGCCCCTGCCGGGGGACCACCGCCGCTGCCACCGTCGGAGCCGTGGGGGTTGCGCGTAGCGGCCGCGGCTATGCACGGAGAAGCTGTTGCCGGGGAGGGAGGGGGCTCCCGAGAAGGCGGAGGAGAAAGCTTATCCTGAGTGGTCGACGGAGCTAAAGTGGCCATAAAAGCGATACAGCAGTGCTTCTGGATTTCGCAGGAGCGGTAGGCGGCTTTGCGCGTCTTCAAAAGGTATTTTGGAATCGTCGGAAGAAAAGTTTAAAAAAATGCTCGTGACAGTCCCAGTGATAATATTCTTAAATTTCTCTCTCTCTTAATGTTCCCTGCCAGCCCGTTGCTGAAATAATCTGATAGCTTTCAAAAGAGCATATATTTTCACCTTTGCCTAATGCCCACTCAGCGCACATGCCTTGTGTTTTCAAACCTATTCCTAGGACCGATATAACCAGCCCTGTTATTCTCCTACAAGGATTTTCCCCATCTTTTATTTCTGTAGAAGTTTCAGAGAGAAACTGTAGAAGCGAAAATGTAGTTCTGGCTTCAAGGCAAAAATTCCCATTGACTTTACGAGAGAGACATGCCTTTGCCTGCATGCGTTAACGCAAAACAGTGTTCAGTTTACTAGCTTGAAATGTACCTCTCTCTAGTGTTTGTTAGTGTGAGACACCATGAGCAGTTTGAGGTTCTTGAGAAAATGAAGAACCATGGAGTAACATATTCTAAATTAGGATCTTGGAAACCTTTGGAAAGGTGGGAGATGTATGTCTGTAAGAATTTTAGTAGTAACCGTTGCTTAATGTCTAATTTTGCCCTACAACAGTAAGAAAACCAACAAACATTAAAAAAAGATGATGCTTCATAGCAAACCTTACTAGGAAGAAACTTGAAAAATATAGTGGACTTTTTTTTTTGTTTGAAATACATAAGAGCCAGGGTAAATGTATTTTGGGCTGCATATTGGCTTCTTTGTCAAGCAGTGAAAAATACTAAGCACCTCACAGATTCAGACTGACAGAGGTTCCCAATCCACAGAGTCCAAAGCAAATGAACAGAGCTTGTTAAAAATGCTGTAATATTCAGACTGAAATAAAATGATTGAGTGTTGGGTCACCTCTGAAAAAAATCTAAGTTTGCTTTCTTCTTTTATTTTTCCTTTTCTCCATTATACACTTTCTCTTACCATCTCATTTTATTTTTTTTTACTTTCACTTCTAAAACTGTACTCTTCCCAATGTATCTGCTGTTGGGGGGTCAAGCAGAAGATGCTCTCAATAGTCTTAAGTGTCTAAACAGATAAAGGATATCTCAGCTTGGCTGGGAGAGAGCTTGATTTCTTGTTTTAACTCCAGGTAGCTCCAGCTGCCTTTTTTTCAGAGGTGAGAATGCCACTGGAAAGGCAGACTGTTTTCTAGTCCTAAAGGACTGTTTGGTTTTTTTTCAGTGTTTGTTCACTTTGTGTTCACCTCCCTGTGAAAAAGCCCAGCTACTTTAAACAGTTTATTGTCTGTTTCGTTTGCAGAGAAAAGTGACAAACAATCCAGCCAGCTGCCATTCCTGGTACTGTTTCCATGATACTTTTCTCTGGCTTCTATTCAAAATCAATTAAAATATTATAAATAATACAAATCATTGTATATTTAAGCTGTAAGTACATTAGCTGCAGTAGAAGGGAAAGTTCTAAGCCAAGTTTATCCTGTAATTATATCAATTGCAACTTCCCCGCTTTCAGTGGAGTTACTTATGATTAACTGTAGCCCAAAAGAAACTTTAGACTAACAAAAATTTTGCTTAGTAATAAAAAAGGGGAATCTACTTTCTGTTATGTTTGTAGGTTAGTACAGTTTATATTCTCTTACCTGGCGCGTATATATCCATTGTGCGTATAAAAGGAAAACTTTCTAATTTAACAGCCCTGTGGAAGCCCAGGTACATGTGCATAAAGACGTGACAGCTGTTCTACTTCAGATCATTGTAGTGCTCACAATACAGCACTTTAAAAATTAATAAATATGATTATATGAATTTTGTCAGCATTGCCACTGATAATGGAAGTATTTAATCAACCATCGGGTGAAAAAAAGCACCACCAGGAAGCTCTGTCAGGCTGACACCTGGAGTTGGAGAAAAAGGGGTGACAGCAGAGCACCATTTTGTCCAGTGAAGAGAGTGTCTACATTGATGTTACCCATTTGGCCTTATATTAGGTCAGAGGGACACCTTTAGATTAATATAAAGGGTTTTTTTGCTTGTTTGTTTGTTTGGATTTTGTTAATAAAAAAACTTGTTTAAAAAGAGGTAAAGATCCATCATCCACATCCGCATCATCAGTTAGCTAGTTTACAGTATTGGGAAATTTGTTTTATTGTCATCCAGCCATCTTTATTTTCTCAGATCCTGATCAAATACCAATTGGCATTCTACCATCAAATATGAGTTGGCTTCCCTGCTTGTATCACCAGCTACTACTGACATTAATGGGACTTCAGCACAATCAACACATTTAAATCCTGCCAAGTCCTGTAATGTGCTTCGTGTGGACAGTCCCCTGTGCCCGTATACAGACTTACTGGTTTAGGAAATATTTGTAAATGACTTGCAGCATCATTTTCAAAGATAATGTAAGATTTCAATTACAAATTTCTTTCTTCGAAGAGAAAAAATACAAAAAATTTAAGTAATAGGTGGGGGCTGTTCCACAATTCAGGTGATTACTACTGTTGCTGAGTCTGACTTTCAAAACCTGCTTATGTAAAACAATCTTCCTTAATTCAATAAGCATACTTAGATACAAGGTTTGGAAATAATGTTATGTATTGAGGACTGTATAATAATCACTTATTTTAACGCTAGGCACTAACTATATAGTATCTCACGGTAATTTGATTTATGAAGTTCAGCAGTGACTGAATAAACTTTCTGGAGGTTCATAACATCAGAGAATGTGACAAATACTTAGTTTATGGAGAGGTTTAGGTCAATATTATATGACTCAAAAGTTGACTGATTTCATTTATGACACTAAAAGTTTTATTCCATTGCCAAGTCATGTGATGAAAGTGAATTTATAAGTTTGCAGAATACGTGATCTGATCTGTAAGAGTTAGCCCTACAGAAGATTTAAGAACAGGAAAGGGAGATGGAGGCTTGCTTTGCATTTTGGAGGCAGTCTAAAACTTTCTGCTGGAAGTAATCCAGTTGACTTGTAAATCAAACTCCTAGTCAGTTTAAATTTTAAAATAAGGCCTTGCATCTTCCCTGTCTCAATTTTGGGAAGTGTTTCTGACTTCTTATGTGAATAATGCCCTGTATCTTGAGCTTGTGTTGGAAGAATTTGGTCATAATGGCAAGGAAATTTGGGACCTAAATGTCCAGGGAGGTTCCTTTTTACAGAGCACAGATGTAGCTTTTGCAGTCATATATGAAGACTATTAAGTGTATTGTAAGTACACAGGCAGAGGTCATTAAACCTTTATCTGCAGTTCTTAGGAGTTCTTTAAAAATTTAAGGTTTTCTCCTATTTAAAGCTATGGATTTTTCTCATGTCATCCCTTCTCACAGGTCTTCTATGATGTTTAGCTGAATTTACTGATGATTTCAATTTTGTTCCATCTTTTAGAGCAGCATTTAAATAAAAAAAAAATTAAATCACAAGTAATGTTTGGTTCTTGTTACACCTTTAGCTGTGCAAAAGTTAGCAGATAATTTAATAGCATCCTAAGTTCTTCTAACTATGTCTTACTCTTTACAATAGTAAGCATACATCAGAAAGTGGTGAAAAACATATTCTGCCATTTGCCAGTGTCAGCTGAACATCTTATGTTAAATTTGGAATTTAAAAAGTAGCTTTAAAAGACAGAAGAAAAAAATGGCTTACCAGATGGATGTTTTAATAAAGTGGGGAGCAAAGAAAGGAGAAATATTAAACTGAGTCATGCTAAGACACGGCGCTTTTTAAGCTGGAGAAAGTGCCATAAAAGATGATCAGAAATTACTTTTCAATACAGCTCAAACCTTTAAAAAGAAAATGTAACCACATTACTGAAACTAAAAATCAAGCAATGGGAGACAAATCAAGCTCTTTGTGTTCTGGACTCTCCTGTTAACCCTTTCAAGCTTAGGCCAAGTGTAATGCAGGTAATGCACACACAACCCTGTACAGTAAATTTTAAACATCCTCGAATACCCGGGTATAGGCATCAATGTTGTCTTTTTCAAGCCCTCCGGGTGAGCTCTGAGGCATTACAGAGTTCCTGCTCACAGGTGCAAACCCTTCAGCCTGGCAGCTCCCATGGGATGAGCCTTTGGTGTAGAAGGTCCCAAACAGGCAGGAGTCACATTTTCTTACACAGGGTATCTGTTTGTTACCATCAATATGAACAGTGCATCTCTTTCAGTTTTAAAGAGCAGTTAAAGCATTAAAACCCTGGGTCCTGGGAGGTTCAGTTCTGCAAATGGGAAGCACTTAGGCACTGTTTTATTCAGCAGCACTTGAGCAGCAGGCACCAACAATGGCCATATTCATTTCAGTGCTGACTTAACAAGGACAGAAGCTGCCCTTTAGAGAGCAGAGAGCATGAAATCTGGCAAGCAGACTAAGCAGTAATTTTTTAAAATTCCATGTAATACAGAAAAATGAATTAAAACATTTTTTTCTGTGCAATAAACATGACTAGGAAGTACCACAGGGAATGCAGGAGATAATTGCAACAGTAAAGAACTAAACTGCTCTAATGTGCTTTCCACCAAGGACACTCCAGCCCATCATGCAAAATTTAGGAAAACTTGAGACTTTAAGTGCAAGTCAGTAAATTGGTGAAGGGATAGTGTAATTATCCCTGAATCTGCTGCCCAGTGGCAGCAAACACATCTTTCGTGTCAAAGCAGCGCAGGCCTGGGAGAGTGATTTTCCCACAGCAAGCAGCACCCTCCATTTCCACAGTAGAGAGCCTTCAGGGCAGCAGGTGAGGAGGTCTCCCGACCTCCTGTCACCTGCCTTGCTCTATAAGTCTTCTCAGAGAATGATTTCTGACTGATTTGTAAAATGTTGTGAGGCCTTCCTGGAACACACCACCACCAGGAGCTCCTGGTAGATTGCAGGGATATGTAGAAGGAGACATGTTCAAACCCATTTGAGGGCTCAGATACAGTTTCATGTCTCCATGCTGCTGCTCAGGTGGATCACCAGGACAGACAGGGCTGCACAGCAGGTATCATGAGGGAACACACCTTCCTCTCCATGTTTGTGTGGGGTGGGTGACATTACCTCACTAACCAGGCAAGCAGAGTCCTGGCCTCTTGGCCTTTACTCCATCAATGCACAGCTGCCCCACATGTGCATGTAGCGGCTGCCTCATTGATATGAGATGAATAGCAGGTGGGCTGGCCATGTCTGAACTCAGCATGTCTGGGTGGGCTCTGTTTGTTGGAAGTCCCTGCATGGTGAGCAGGAGGGGAAGAGGAAGAAGTCTGCCTGTACTCCCATGTAATGAGTTTTCTACATCCCACTGGGCTGTTGGGTAATTATGAGCCATTTTGTGTGGCTCACATTGTTGAAATCTGTGCTGAAGGAAGCATGAAAGACTTCAGGGCATCAACAGGTTAGTAATTATGGTGGGTTTTTCTTTGAAAGAAAAAATCTATTTGGCTCACCTTCTCAGTTGTTCTATAGTGTGAGTACTCAATACTGTGGTACTTTTGACCTCTCAAAAGGAGTGCCTGTAAGGCTTGGTTCTTCAGCTCTCCTCTGTCCCGCAGCAGGCTCCTGGTCTGTTGGTTGTGCAGAGCCTGAGTGGAAAAGCCTTTTGGAGAGCTGGAGTGGTTTTCCTGCCCATGCTGTAAGACTAGCTTTTGTTAAGCTGTCAGACTTTGACTCTTTTATTGTTCAGCCAGTCCACTTTTCTGAAGAAGACAGACTTTTTTCAGGTTTTCTTCCACTCAGATACTCATAAAACTTCCTAATGGAATGGGAGTGAAACCGGTGCCTCTGTGGGTTCCTTGAGAGATGGAAATGCTAACATTTAATTAGAGTAGGTCAACGACTGTGAGAGAGAATTACAGGATTAGGCCCTCCAAATTTTAGGTGAAATCCCATTGCAAGCACAAGACGGGGTAAAGCTGTAGTTTTCCTTGATAAATGATTTTTCTGTTTTGTTTGATTGGTTTTCAATTTTTCAAAACAAATAGATGTTTTATTGTGGTCGTTTATGGCCATATGTTATTTTGTAGTCCTTCTGTAGAATAACAAAGTTAATAAACAAGTGTATACATCCTTATGCAAGTTAATTTGTTTTACTTTTCTAAAACCTATTGACAAACTATGAAATAGAAACAACTTGAGCTCAGCAGAATTGCGTCGTTACAGGGTAAGAGCAACTGCAATCGGAGCTTAATGCCTCTGCAGTGCACATTTAAAAATGGGCGTGGTCATTAATTAAATGACACTACTGCTTTGTCACAATAAGATATTTTCAATTTATTATTCAAGGATGTTACACTACCTCTGTAACACTTGAAGCCACGTATTGCTCACCTGAGCACTCACCTGCAGGTGCTAGGCTTAAACCCACACAGACTTGTTGCAACGTCCTGGAGTCTTATTGGTCTCTTTGCTAAAGAGGAGTAGCAGCTTTAAAAACCACTCTGTGTGTATATATTTTATATAAATAATCATGACTGTTTATGAGATCAGCGCTAGGACCTGGCTCAAAGCAAGACTGGAATGAGATGGGAATGTGGTTGTGGTTGGTTCCGAGCAGGGCATCAGACAGGCCCAGTACAGAAGGACACAACTTGATTTACTGGTGTGCTATTGGTGTTCTAATAGGATTTTTTTCCAAAGGAAGCAAACAGAAAACTTCTGTGATGGATCTAGGTAATGTTGTCCTACAGAGGAACCTTTTCTGATCCCTGCTGTTGATCAGCTCAGGCTATGAAACATGAAATGTAATTATGCTTGTTAGCTTGGCAGTCATGTCTGCAAACTTACTTGTGCTTTTTAAATTAGTTATTCCTGTCTAAGAAAGATTACCTATACTACTTTTTCTCATTAATTTTGTGCCAGTCATGAGTAGACAATATGCATTATTACTTAGATCCATTATCTAATTAATAAATGAAACAATGTTCAGAAAAGGACGCAAATGACATAATGCACTCCTACGAATGAAACTAAACAAAAACTCCCGAACTACTGACATATTTAAAAGAAAGAGGAAGAAAACCCACAACAAAACAACAAAGAACCCCAAATGCTTTAGTATTGCATCATTGAAAATGAACACCTTTTTTGTTTTTCAAAAGTAACCCTTTTTTAGTTCAAACTATCTATGAATTTATTTAGCTTTAAGTCTGGAAATTAAGAATATTTGAGGGTCTGTGTTCCCCAATTTTTTTAAAGAATTGTTTTGGGAGTGAAGGAATAGAGCTAGCGGAGTTGCTTTGTGCATTCTTATCCATTTTATTCGTTTTATCTTATAGGAACTATTGCTGTCACAGTATAGTCATCACATAACTGGGCTGTGTGGTTCTTTACTTGAGAGCATTACGTTTGAGATGCTGGGGAGTGGTACTAGTTTGTCCTCCAGCTGCCTTTGTCTCTGAGGCTTTAGGGATTTTGGGGTAGATGACAGGAATAGTTGCAGCAATCCTTACATGGCAGTGTCTTCAGAGATTGCTTTATTACTTGGGTTTTTTTTTTGTGTGCAAGTTCCCTCTCTACAATGTTTTCCTGTGTCTACTGTAGTGGTTTATTACTTGGTTTCTGTTTCCTATTTATGTGCAATGTAATTTATACCATATGTGACTTTTTTAAGAGTATCTAAGAAGGAATGCCTTAGTTTTTTAATATATATTTAGCTTTAATATTAATAACTTGCTGTCTTTTGGATTGCTCTTTTTTGTTTTCTATAAAAGTTAAGGTATTATATACTCACAGGAAGTATGATTAAGAAATTGAATAGGTCTCTTCCAACTTCAACCTCTTCTGTAAATGTAGAGGTTTTTGCAGGATGGCTTCCTATAAAGTCAATCAAAAGTACATTAAATTAATCTGTCATGCGGTTTGGTAGTACAGTAATACTCAGGTTAACAATGCTGTCAAACATACTACTATTATTACCTGGTTTTATACAACTTAGTAATTTAAATGCTTGCACAAAATTTACTTTGATATACTGTTGTGGGGTTTTTTGGGTTTTTTTTTTTTTTTCTTGAGTCCATCCTAAGGAGAGGAAAAACCCCCATCTTCAGTGAACTGTAAAATATAGTAGGCCAGACCTGTTAATTGAGCACCTCTTGTGTTGTTCTGTGTGATTAAAAAGCAGTATTTTCAAATCATTAAAAAAAATATTAAATCAGAAATGGCTTTTCCTTGTAGCTGTCAGCTTTGGCTGAGTCACTTTAGGCCATTTCACTAGATTAAACATTTTGTTTTCCTTCTCCAAAGTCTAATGATAACATCTTTGTCATGAAGACCTAATTCCTAGAAATGTATTCAGACAGGTTTTATCCTTGCCTAACTTACTTTAGGATTGTATTTTTTCTGTTCTAACTAATTCTAATAATACATAAATTGTAATAGCTTTGAAAGGGTATGAAAGGACATATTTTCTTTCCAAATTCAGAGAGCTATCCTAGGTTTAAAAAAAAACCAAAACAACAAAAAAACCTAAAACAATAAAACCTGTACCTTTACTAACATTGTGTGAACCACTTAAACTGAAAATCAACACTGAAATGTTGGTGAAATTCTGCTCAGAAGTTAAAATTGTTTTAATTTCTAACATAACCTATTCTGTTACTTCAAATGTCTTGAGAAAAGAAGAAATTTAGATTTAAGTAATATAAAACAAGAACAGAATGCTTGTTTTGACTATTTCATGGGAATTTCAGAGACCCTCTATGGCCTTCTGTGGAATAGTGCATGTCAGACTTTTTAGACTTTCCTTAGCTGGAAATATGTAGATTCTTTTAGTAAATTATAAAAATAATGACTTTTTAGTGATTTTTTTTTTTTTTTTTTTTTTTTAACCTCAGCATGGATAAATTTTTGTAGGTCTCCTCTAAGTGTAGCTGTTCAAGTTTAATCATTACCAATGATTGTTACTTTAGTGACCACAGATCCATGGCCAATTGATATCAAAGAAAAGAGGATTGGGCCTTAATTGATTTTTCTCGTGTTTACCACTTTTATCAATAATACAGCTGATTTGACTTTTATAAGTCCTTGCCTAATACCTGTATAGCTCTGTCCGATCTACAGACTGATTTTATGAATACAGAGGTCAATCTGGAGAATTTGACATACAGGAGATGGGCATTGTTTGGTTAGGTCCTGATTTGAACTGCCCGAAGCCTCAAGTGCATCAAGATAATGAGTATTTTAGGAGATCAGAGCTTGTAAGGTTGGTCAATATTTTGAGTTTTCTTCCGATATGATGAAGCTAGTCTAGAGAAGTGGGTTTGAATATACCAACTCACTGATAAGAACTCATGCTGCTCACAAATGCTGTTCTGAGTTCTAGCATTTCTGATCCATATATTCTTGATGCAAATCACACTTTTAAGGTTATCTTCACAATTATGGGAACTAGAAATGTTTTGGGTTTTTTAATGAAAGTTGAGATTCCAGTAACATTATATGATTCCAGAACCCTAGGAAAAAAATCTATCTGTACCTTAATCTGGTTTTATATAGAACAAAAACATGAAGATGATTGTCTGTTCTCATTTATTGACAATCATTAAATACATTCCAAAAGAACTGGAGCTTCAGTGTCACTGTGCAGGCAGCTGAAATACCTGCACTTGGATTGATGAATCAAGTCTGTTCTCTTCTGTGTCTTTACTTAATTGAATTTCACATTTTACAGGGTAATGTTTGTCCTAAAAAAAGAATTTACAATCAATAAATAGATTGTAAAAAAAAGACCGGGATAAAGTTTATTCCACGGAATAACTCTTCCTTGTTGGCAGTTCTGAAATTTCTGTTAAAAGTGCCTTAGTCTTCACATTTTAAATGTCTGGCACCTAGAAACTTCATTATATAGAACCGAAGTAGTAAAACTAACTATGTTTGGTTTTAGTAATGTTTTAAACAGTCAGTGGACGATTTTACTTGAGTGGTCTTGCATGAAAATGCTGCCAGTACAATTAAAATTAAAGTGAAGCGTCTCTCTCAAAAATGTATCATGTATCTGGTCCGTCTCTAATTTCTGAACGTGTCTTGGCTGTGAAAGAAACTTAAAAGGAGGTGCTGCATTGGTATCATCAACATTGGTACTGCTTATGACCAGGGAGCCTGGTGTGGAGGAGGACCCTATTGTGCTACAGGCTGTTCTAACATGGGGTAATACAGTTTGTATCTCAGAATACTTGCAGACTCTGTCAGACTGACTGATTTTGCAGCTTTGTTTTCAGCTGCTAA
This sequence comes from Momotus momota, assembly GCA_028565915.1. NCBI lineage: Eukaryota > Metazoa > Chordata > Aves > Coraciiformes > Momotidae > Momotus > Momotus momota. The sequence goes on along the minus strand of JAOXNV010008938.1, from coordinate 7,783 downwards.
ACAGGCCAGCTTACTCAGGGTTACTATCTTGTGAGGAGAGGTGGATGTAAATTTTGGACAAGCTTCTCAGCCATCGCCGTTCACACTTGGGCATTGGTGCTGTTAGAACAGGTAAAACCTCTCTGTCAGTCAGATCCTGCCGTGTAGACCATATTATGACAATCAGTGATGGAGGAAGGAAGGTGTAGGGATAAGAGGTTTAGGACATAACGCAGGTCATCCAGTCATTCAGTTGTATTGTTGAACGATGCAATATACACATAATAATGTTGCGAAAAACAGTTTTGCTTTGAAGAAAATTACTTGAGCAGGTACTGTCTCTTCACTAACACAAAGCAAGTTGTCAATGTTTCAGCAACAATAGCTAATTCTAAATAGTAGTTCAGGCATTACCAAGAAGTAGTTGAAGAAATTGTTTCATTTATTCATTGGTGAAGACTACTGTGTGATAATTGCACTGCATTTCACTTTCTTCTGTTGCAGAAGAGCCATATCTTTCTAGACAGGATTATCTACCACTTGGTCTTAATTCCTTGTGGTTGAAAGGTATCAAAACTTAACAGCAAGTAATAAAATAGCCAAATATATATGTTAATCTTTACGATGAATGAGTGTAGAGCATTTCTAAATCATGTCTCTTGAGATGACTAGAACAATCTATAGCATCTGCAATTTGCAACAGAGAAATAAAAATAGAAATAAAATTGCCAGGAAAACGAAACCCTGTCAGTTTTTAGCATCAGGAAAGATGTAATGAATTATCTCTTCCTCATCATGATCAAATCTTATCATAGGTTAAGGACTATATGGATTGTTTTCATCACCAGACACAAAAATGGACAGTATTGTCTAAACTTTGGAAAACAAAACTTGTGCTTATTTTTGTAGAACAGCTCAGTTCCCACATGTTTGCGAAGTCAGAACTGGCTGTAACTATTGTCTGCAGCATAAATGCTAACTTTGCCCTTGAGGAAGGGAGCTGCTGCCAGTAAATAGCAGCAATTCCCTCCCTGGCTGATAGAAAAGTTATTGAAGACTATTTTCTACGAAGATGAACAAAGATCCTGTTAGCACACTTCTGAACTTTGCGGCCTCCTTTGAGTCACTTTGTGATCTGCAGTTTGAGTTGTGCTGTTCGAAAGAATGGATTTCTACACACTGCCGTGTAAACAAACGACCCATATTTAGTTCAGTTCCCTTTAGTTTTTGTCAAAAATTAATTTGCTGCTAAGATTTGAATTTTACTCTCAGTGGTTTGCTTACTACAAATGTTAATGTATTTAAGAAAAACTTCAGACTGTTTAATGATCAAAAGTACTATAAGCTCCCCTTATTATTATGGCAAGCATAGAAAAGTTGTATGAAAAGATATTTAATGCATCTTTTAAAAACTTCTCTTTGTATGTACAGTAACCTCACTCCTGAGGTAATTAGCAGTGTGTATCCTGCAGAGGAAGGTTAGACAAACTGCAAATCAGAACAACACACTCCTGGAGTCATGTCTTTAGCTTAAACTAGTTTTCTAGAGAGAGATGAGGTTTTATTGTATTTCTTTGAAAAAGCATTTGTACCCCATTGGAATACTAGCCCACATAACCGGTCTTATTTGATGTACTGTCCTTAAAGTGCAACAAACAGGAGTGCAGCCAAGAAGAGTGTCTATCTACTTGACAGAGAAATTGTGAGCACCTACAGAATATGGAGGTGAAGTGGCAGCATGGGCTAGCATAAGATTGAATGTACAATCAGATTAGTAGCACTTGATATCAGTCTTTGCTGGATGTCATTCAGTAAAAGTGTTCTGTAAAGTGGTGGTGTTATTATTTAAACTATGATTAATTTGGTCTCAAGATATAATATTGTCACACTGTATATTTTTGCACTACTAATTATGTTTTTGAAGATGGTATTTATCATCTTGTACAATATATTGCATTCTGAAATTCCCACAAATATTAAAGAACCTGGGTTTTTAAATGAGACACGAGACACTACTTCTACTGTTTCAAATCTAAAGGACTATCTAAATACAACTTCAGTCAATTTTTTGATGCATTGGTATTAGCAGTACTACTACTAAGACTTCAGTACCTGAATAGTTTTGGGAATAGAAATATACTCTATGTAGTGCTCTGACTCCACACAGAATAGGGGTGGCAACAAGAAATAGGAAGCAATTCTAGTTTTAATAAATTATTCAAATTTTGTGTTGAAAAGAGAAATTGTCTTTGAATGTGATGCAAACATTTATTTCTTATGTACCCCCCTCAGATGTGTGTAACCATAGGCACATTTGTTGCCTTAGAAAAAGAATTAAAATAAAATACTTGCTGCTGTTACTTCAGAGTATCTTTGCTCTTCAACATGATATAAACATTTCTGTTATTTGATTGTAAGATATTGATCTGTCATTCTAAGAGGGGTCTTATGCTCACAGTATGTGCTCTGTATTTTTTTGAGACAGTGCATGCTTTATGATCAGTAGGATTATCCTGCAAACTTATTCAGTCATGATTTAGAGATTTTACATCAGCATTAATTTAAATAGGTAAAAATCTTCATGTTATGAATAAATATTGTTCAAAAATACTAAATGCAAGTGAATACAAAACCATTAAATAACCATGCCTAAAAAAATCTGTAACGACAATAAACACATTTGTATTAGATACAATTCTTGCAAGCAAAATTTGAAAATAAACAAAACTACAAGAAACTACTTGCAGAATTCTTGAATAAACGATTACTGCTCACCATGTATAGCTTAAGGGTAAACATTTATTGTAGGGATTCAGTTGCTCTATTCTGTTAACACTGATGTGAGTTGGGTTATTACATTTGCCCCTTAGAGCACTACAGATTAATAAAAAAAAATACTCTAGTTGATGTACGTTACACATTTTGGAAATTTCAGACTACCCAGATATTTGCCCATGTATTTTCAGCCTGCTCCTAAATGATTTAGTTGGATGTTGTGTCGTGAGATGGCCTCCAAGAAGTCTGTCATTGTTTCATAGCGTATATAATATGACTATAGCAACTTGACAAACACAAATTTAAAGCACCACAACTTCATATAGCATTTCTGTCTGAAATTGATTCTTCCTGGTATTTCTTACGTACTAGTTCTAAGGTGATATAATCTATAATTCATGATGCACAGGAAAATTCAGAAGTTCTCTTGTTTAGTGCAGATACCAGGCAGTGAAGAGTGAGTGCTGATCAGCACAGCAATTTGTACGTAAGCACACCTCTGTTAGGGATCAGATTGAACTGGCATACATGTCCGGAAAAGAGACTTAGAATGAGTATATAGTGTCATGCTGGTATGCTCCCTATTTTACATTAAAGTCTTAACTCTGCAACGACCCATTGCTATAGATAGCCCATGGACACCCTTGCTCCATTCAGGCGTAAACAGGGTGACTTCCCAGCCAGGGATAGTTGAGAAATTAGCACGTACCAGATCTGTGTGGCTCATTCTCCTCCTCTGCATCTCAATTAAGGTGGCACAGTGCTATTTGCAGCTTGTTACCCTTTCATAGAAACCCCAACATCTGCATGCTTCACATTCTAGGAAAGATATGTCTGGTGAACTGCAATGGCTCTTTAATTAGTGTGTGCTGTGGAGGAGCTATGGTGTGTGTACAGAGGAGCTCAGGGCCCTCACCAGTGCCTGCAAGGGCCATGTGGTTACCCACAGCTTCACTTGTAGGAAAGTTTATTGGCAGCGAGAGAGAGAGAGAGAAGGAAGCAGTATTGCTTAAGAGTGAAGAAACTGAAAACTGCTTGTGGACCTGTGGTGGGCAGGAACCAGACCACAGCTTTAGCCACTGGTAGCTTCCTTATCTGTGTTGAAAGGCATGGGCAAGGTGGCTCTTACCATCTGTGGCCAGTGCCAAGGCCTGTGTTACTATCATGGAGCTGTGAAAGACCCTCTGCTTACAGAGGGCTCCAGAGCCATCAAAAAGGGCACCGTCATGGTGCTGAGCGGTGGGTGTAAGGAGCCCGTGCTTTGTTAAGGCCCAAAGTGTGTTATGCAATCTCTCTACCACATTTTTTTCTCTTCTCATAGTTATCTTCCTCCTGTTTAAATTGGATTCATTTTCCAAGTTCTGGTAGCTGCTTTGGTAGCAATCCTTTAGGTAGGTCATTCTTTTAATTGATGTATAAATGTGGGACTTCAGTGAATACAATTATGTAATGGTAAACCTTGTACTGATCCTCTGAAAAAACTATTTATTTTAGTATCTTAACTGAGTAAAAACAGCTAATGAAGAGAGGAGAAATAACAGAGAAGCAACAATATAATACTATTGAAAATATTAAATAAGACATTGAGAAAGTAAAGCATTTTGCTGCCTGAAGAAAGCTTAGAATGTATGACATGTATGTTAATGCTTCCTTATTTGCTTTTGAAGGATCGACGCTTTAATGATGAGATTGACAAACTGACTGGATACAAGACAAAGTCACTCTTGTGCATGCCCATAAGAAACAGTGATGGAGAAATTATTGGTGTTGCTCAAGCAATAAATAAGACTCCTGGAGGTGCCCCTTTTTCTGATGATGATGAAAAAGTAAGTTTACCTTTACTTTTGTGTTTTTTAATTTCTTCTGTAACTCAGTAGACTCTTCTAAAGATACTTAGTCTAAAAAGGTAAATGACAGCACTTGCAGTAGTGATGGGTTTTTAGAGGTGTTTAACATTAAATATACATTTTTGTTGTTCTTGACATAAGCTGATTTGTTTTGTAAGTGTGGGAGATCTCGCGACTGACATTTCAACTTAATAGTCTCTAAATCTTGTATAGACTTTTTTGATGTAGCAGATTTTAAAAGGACGGCTTTTTTTGTAATTTTGAAAACTTACCTAGAAGAAGTTCATGAGGAGAAACTATCACAGAGACACTCCTAAGGTTGCTGACTTTGAAAATCACCACCTTCTTTTAGTGCTCTCCATGGGATGAATGCCTGCAGTTGATGCAAAAGAAATCTTATTTTAGAGGAGATTATGCATATACAACTTTATGCTATTCTCAGATATAGGAGACTTGCAAAAAAAAGGCAGGAAGGGGGCACTAGGTATGTGTATCAAGTGAAATTTGGAGAGTGAAGTGAGCTCGGAAAGCAGGAGAACAGGGAGCCACAAGGAGGGAAGTTGAACTCAAGAAAGTAGGAGAATAGGAAGTGGTGCTGTTGAAGGCAGATGCACACAGCTGAGCATGGAGGGAAAATGTGTGTGAAGGTAAAAGATAACCGGGGAAGAGAATGGTAGAGGGCAGCCAGCCCCCAGAACAGTAATGTCTTTGCCCAGGAAAGAGAAATGGAGTCTCCTTCAGTCATGTAATAGGGAAATACTTTTCTGTGTATTGAAATAGTATTGAATCTCATTGTTCTGGAAGTGTAGTTAGAGGCAGACTTTGCAACTGAAAGGTCTTTACATTGATCCAAAAGTAGTTAATATTTGATACAGAGCCATTGTTGGTGTATTACATGTTGACATGTCTGTGCTATGATAAAAAGAGATGCTAAGTAACGTCTGTTGGAAGGGGAAAATCCTGTCACATTGGTTTATCTAGAGTAGATGGAGATAATTTTTTAAATCAAGATAACTTGACATGAATGAAATGCATTATAAAGCTAAACTAACTATGGTTGTTGTGTGGCTGTGAAATATTGCATAAATCTCACTTGTGTTTCATAGATACTGTAATAATCTTATTTTTGAGTACTTCAAGTTGCTATTACATTGTTACTTGTTATATGCTTATGGCAATATGCATAGAGTATTGTGCATAAGCATTTCATACCTTGAAACAATTGTTTGATGAGATTAGGAATATGAATTCTTACCATGACTAACATCTGTCAATAAAATCATACTCAGCTTTGTTGTGCAGTGGGAGTAATTCAAAATTGATTGACTTTTTGAAATTTCAGTATGTGAAGGAACCTCTTGCAGTCCGAGTAGGAAAATCTTTGCTGATTGAAATATTACTAAGTAGGTGCATCAAAGTTGAAAGTAAAAAAGACTACCGATTACTTTTATACCTTGTATTAGTTATCAGACTTCTTCTAATAGAAGCAGTTATGAGCAAATATTTATTTATATTTTTATTAGATCAGATCATTTAGCAGAGCACAACTTTGCTATCAAGTAGAGATCTTCCAGCAGTTATTCTTAACAACACCTACATACACATGAAGACGCAGCTTTCTTGCTGTGTACACTGTTGGCTTTTGGTGCTTTTTCTAAATCTGTTTCAGTATTACATTCTGATGTGCTCTTGAGCTGCTTGTTAACGTCTTGTTAAGCTTCAAGCTTCAGATTCTCCTTAAGACCTAGCCATTTGTACCCAAGTTGAAAGACTAGACCCATTTGGATTATAATCTTTAAAATACATTCAAAAAATAAAAGTAGTGGAAGATAAATTAGGCCAACAGTAAGAAATCTTACGGTTGGACAGACTAACAATACGGATGGCTCATCTCCTCGGTCATATATATATAGAGGGAGCTTTTAAACTTTTATAAATGCCAACTAACTGTAGTTCATCTTTGCACCAACGCTTAGTAATTTTATAAAACTGAAAAACTAATTTCAAGAACAATATTGGAGAGAGTATGTATATCTGGCATAATATTCTGGTTAGATGTTGTCTTCTAAGCATGTGTTAAGTAACAAGGAAGTCCTGTCTCTGGCAGTATCCCTTATCCTAGCACCGCATTAAAAACAACCTCTATTCTGTGAAAAGCTTATAAAACTTTTCTGTTTCTACAGGGTGTCTGTATAACTGCTTCTGTGTAGTTCTTTAGTTTGAATGAAATTCAAAAATAACTCAGTTTTTGGATGCTACTTTTTCAGCCATCTGATGTGACCCAGTACATCTTCAATTTTCTTTATAAGTTATCTAAAGTTGTTTAAATATTAGTTTGCTTATGAGTTACTTCTGATTCTTGAAAATCTTGGCTGTTGAATATTGATTTCTTAGCATGCAATACAAATCTGACAGTGTATGCTGCAACAGGTAGACAAATGCAAAGACAAAATGAGACCTCACAATAGGCTTTTCTTTTCTGGATTTATTTTACTTAGTACTCTCTGTGTCTATCTAAAGGGAATTTTGTTTAAAATGCAGCCTTTATTATGGGTACTATATTATTGTACACTCAACTAGCATAACAACTGTGCACATGTGGATTCTGTATTACATAAGCATATTAATGTAAATAATTGATGCCAGTACTGAGGCTGTGGTGTTTGTTTCCATTCAGTCACTGCTAAGTATTATGTAAAATCAGAAAGTTGCCCATACTTTGATTGCCATCTTTATATCATTTTTACTAGTGGTTTATATCGCTGTTGTTATAAGCCTGTATGTTAGAACTCTTCAAGAATATATTAAATGAGTTCTGGTATGTAGACTTTATGGAAGAATAAATGAGAACATAATCATTATGTACACTCAACTAGCATAACAACTGTGTACATGTGAATTCTGTATTATATAAGCATATTAATGTAAATGATTGATGCCAGTACTGAGGCAGTACTGAGCCACGTTCTTCTCAGTGGCACCCAATGAGAGGACAAGGGGCAATGAGTGCTAACTGGAGCATAGGAGGTTCCGTGTAAATACAAGGAAACGCTTTTTCACAGTGAGGGTGACAGAGCACTGGAACAGGCTGCCCAGAGAAGTTGCGGAGTCTCCTTCTCTGGAGACATTCAAAACCCGCCTGGACGCATTCCTGCGTGATCCGCTCTAGGTTCCTGCTCTGG
>JAOXNV010008937.1:0-23450 GCA_028565915.1 Momotus momota | reverse complement strand
ATTAGGTAAGTTCCATATGCTGTGGTACTAAAATGTCATCTATATTTATACCGCCCCTTCTACTGGAAGAGTGCAAGCAGTGCCGGGCCCGGCTCCTCCCGCCACCCTCCTCTACAAAGGGCCCCGAGGAGCGGGCTTGGGGGAAGATCAGCTGCTGGGTCTGGGGGGAAATGGTGCTTAAAGAAGTAATGTTTTTTAAAAAAACCACAACAACCCGACATGTTAAAAATATCCCCGTAAAGCACCCAAGAGTTTGATTTCTTACTACTGCACATTTATTTGTTTATTTTACCTTTCAAGTTCGCACGTAAGCGCAGCAAAGCCGAGCGTGATCCTCTCCCGCAAACGCTCCGGCGGCTCTCAACCCCGAGCGGAGCAGGAGAGAGCGCCTAATTGCCGCTGGAATTTGTTTTAAATTATGTGATTAAAGGTTATACCCCTCGTGAAATAATTCCCTTTTGTTAGGCCTTAAACGTGTTTTGGCGTTTTCCCGCTTTTGTCGGGTTTTTTTTCCCTTTTTTCCTCCCCTGCTTTTGTTAGGAAAGTCAACAGGAGGTGTTTAAACAATACAGTGAAACATTCTGCAGTTGGTCCAGGGCTTTGGGATGGGATAAAGAGCGGTGACAATGTGGCTCGAGAGCGAGTCTTTCTCCCAGCAAGTTGACTGACGGTTCAGGGGTCTTTGTGCGCGTACCTTAAAATACTTCCTTTAAACATTTGAAATCCACGGGGAAATCCTTTGCCTTGGTATTAACCAGCAGAACTCAGCTGGTTTGAGCCCGCTGGAATAAGGGGACTCTACAGTTAACGCTTTGCTTGCGTTGGGTGAAATAGCGAATTCAGCGCGTTCGTTATTGGGGTGAAACGTGTCGTTGCCTTTTAAATGGCCTTGAGCAGTTGAACGGGCCCCGTTGGCTCGAGCCGGACAAAGAATCGGTTCGTGTGCCCAACGACGCCAGGCACGAGATGGGGATTTCAAAGAATCCGGCCATTGTGTACGGAGCCGGAGCAGCCCGAGCACCGCGGTTCGGTTGGTTTCAGGAACTCTCTTCCCCTCGCCCGGTGTTTTGAAGTGCTCTTTGCTGACGGGTGGGCCAGCTTTGAAGGGGCAGAACAATGTAGAGCGCTGTAACAGGACTTTTGTTCAAACAGGGACGTTGTTGGAAGCGCGGGACTGTTTTGTCTGTAGGTGTTTCGTTGGTGAGCGCAGCGTTCTTTCCTTTGAATCCCGGTTTGTGGACTTCAGAGAGGAGGAGAGGCAGAAGCTCGGCCCTTTGACTAAATGTCTAATGTATATTTTTTTCTTGGCAAGGGCTCTCTGCTGTCACGTCAGTTGCTATGTATTCATCTCTAAAACGGAATTCTTACGACATAAATAGATTTTTTTGGACATTTTAAACCTCAGGAGAGCTGAGAGGGTTCCTGTAAGGAATCATGCAATGTTTATTTTGATTCTTGTCAGCAGGATTCGTATGGCTCCTTGTGCGTTCGTCTCGCAAGGATTTACGTTTTTCTAATTTTTAAAGGAATCCTAATCTGAAGGTGAATCTCACGATTCCCCCCCTACACACACCTGCAGTCAAGTACAGTGGGGAATTAACAAGCGGGAGGCTGTGGTTGGTGGTTTCCATGTTCTGAGAAGACTTGGCTTGTTAAATTGAACTTTCCACGCTAGCAATCCCGGCGTCTTCGGAAGAGCCACATAGGCAATTTCCAAGCGTGCCGTTTCATTTGCATAATCGGAGCAATTTGTTGCCATCCACAGCTCTTCTGTGGAAGTGCAGCCGCCGAAGATTAAAAATACCTTGCCGCCCAACATTTGGCGGAGCGGAGTTTTCCGAGAGCGGGGCGCTCGGAGCGCTGCGTGCCGAGGGTGAGGCGAGAGGCAGAGCAAGGTGTGAGCTCTTCCGAGCGGGCGGTGGCTCTGGCGCGTCCTGCCCGGAGCGTTGCCGAGCGGCGAAAGGTGTGCGGCGGCCTTGCCGAACCCCTGCCCTGCCACCTCTGTCAGCGTGCCTGTTGGGAAAGGAGTTTCCATCGGTGCAGACGTTGTTCCTTGGAAAATGAGTGTTCTTCCCTCAGACAGCGAGCCCTTTGACGCAGGTACCCTATCTTCTGGTGCGTTTGCGGAGCGCCGGGCGCTTCTGGTGTTGTTGGAACTGAGTAGTAAACAGTGAAGCTGTTACATTTTTATCTTGAGATTAATGTAACCGTATCTCCTTTGTTTAAACCGCGCTGGTGAATGAGCATCTCTTTTAGAAAACACCCAGCACGTGTCTTACGACTGGGTTGTAGTCGTGTGGCAGAAATGTTAAGCTTCTGGGGCTGAGAGGGTAGTTCTACTTTTTTTTTTTTTTTTTTTTTTGACAGTACTTACAATTATTCTTTCAGCCCATTTGTAAAAAGTCCTCCTGAGATAAGTGTGTCGCAACGAATTGTGAAAGGTAGGGGATTGGGGTTTGTCTTTAAAGATTCGTGGGTTTGTGTAGATTCTAAATGGGCTCGCAAGAAAAGCAAAGCAGAAACTAGTGTGACCTGAACCAGCGTTAGAAAAATAGTAGAGATCTTCTTGTTTTATAAAAGTCTGATTTCTTAAATGAAGGAAAAGGCAGATGGTTACTAAAAGACAAGTAAGCGGTAGGACATCTGGAGAGGCAGTGAAATAATTTGCATGGATCCCTAGCACTGCCGGGCCTTTGGACAACCGAGCAGACGTCTACGGATGAGGTGGCTGATGAGGGATAGGGATCCTGATTTACAGAGTGCACCGGGAATGAGGAAATCTCGGTGCGCTGCCTCGCTTTCGAATTGCGGTGTCTTTGTAGAAGTCCTTTGACCTTTTCCTGACCCATTAAAGCCCTAATCTAGGCATGGTGATAGCACCTCGAGGAGAAGAGGTGAACCTGGACAGCTGATGAAAGTACTTGGAGAAAGCACAAAGGATTTATTAGTGTCTTGGGTGAAAGCTGAGGAGCAAAGTCACTGCGGGTTGTATTATGGGCACCACTGGGTGGGCCCGCTAGCTGTGGCTAGTTAGGGAAGAATTTCTAGACAATGCTGCTGGAGCTTTTCTGTTCTCTGTCTCCAGTCAGACTTGCTAAAATATTTTTGTGTGGTATGTAACGCTCTGAGATCGAGCTTCTGCAGGTTTTGCTGCTCATGCTTCCTCCTTAAAGCAGGCTTCCACTCCGAAAAGCAGTTACTACATTGAACTTTTAACGTCATCTCTTCGGAGAAAGACTGTTTGCTACTCCTGGATTGCCGCCCTCGTTTAGTCCATCTGCTAAGACTGTAGTTCAAGTAGTGTCAGTTGAAGTAAAAATACCCATCTTATGTGCAGGAACTGCGCTGAGGTGCTGTGGTGACCCAAACGCACTCTTATCATACTTGAGTTATGCTACGGTTTTTTTCTGCCTCGTGATGATTTTGTTTGGAGCCGGGATATGCTCTCTGACTTCACTGGAAGTCGGATGTATGTTAGAGTTTTGACACGTGTGAGCCATGCTTCTCTTTTTCTGGAAGAAAAGGTGCTTGTTGCAGTGTGGAGCCCAGGAGAACTTGCTTAAAAACCTGGTGGCTTCTGTAAGTGAAAGGGGACTCTCATAACACCCCATATTTAGACGAACTCAGAGAGGTGTCCTTAAGCTTAGTCTTTGTCCATTCGTTCCGCGTGGTTATTTTATTGTATTTGCAGCGTGGTCAAGAAACAGCCTGTCTATTTGGGGCTACCTCAGATGTTTGTCACTAGACAAACATCTACAGAGCAATAAGTGTGCTCTGAACAACAAGCCGACGATTCCAAAACCTCTTCTTTTGTCCACCTGACAGCACTTTTTGTGTATAATAATGGCATTTTCTTTCCCATTCCCCTTTCTCCTTTGCTTGATCCCACAGGGAGGTCATAATTCTGTGATTTTCACCAAACTCTGTCGCAGTGCAAGTGAGTGTGATGTGATAAATTCAGCATTATCACCATGAACAGAAGATGGGGTATGTGGGAGCAAAGCCTTGTGTAAATACAGCTCCCTGTGATAAACGATAGTCAGGGGAAAAAGCCGAAGGAGGGTGAAAAGCCTTTTCTCCAATGATGATGTCCTGGTAGTAAAGGCTTTCTTTTTTCTGGGCCCATCACGTGTTCCTTCTGCAGAAGCTGCTTTGACACCTTGTGTAGAAGTGTAGTATGGTGGGGAGCAAACACAACAGCCTATGTTACTTTTATACGTGGAATTCGATATTTAACCTCGGAGCTTTAGCGTTAATAGACAAATTATAACTGTTTAAAAGTCTGGGGCTGTTTAGAATGGGGAATTGAGTAGATAATTGTGTAAGTTGTAGGATATTAGTGTGCCTCAGGAGTAAGTGCTAAAGAAGTGTTGATGCTCCTGCTTATCCTACGTATCCTTGGGTGTCCTTTAAATGCTGTGCCGATACGGTTTGGAATTTCAAAATGCTTTAACGTGGTTTCAGATAAATTGAAGGGTTTGTTTCTGTTGCTTTGATTAATTTCTGAATTTACTATAATGAAAATATTGAAAATACTTTCCAGTGTGGAAGATGAAAAGGAAAAGGAAATAAATTGTATATATTTATAAGTTTTGCCATTTTTCAGTGTTGTTGTTTAGTGGAGGAATAGGGGAGGTCTGAAAGCAGAAAAAATGTGGGGTTTTGTAAAGCTGTGGAGTTTGTCAGCTAGACATTGGCAAGTAAAGTTGGTAATTGCCACGTTTTCAGCCTGCTTAACTCTCAGGTTGATGCTGTTCCATCAGCCACCTTATCCAATTCACCAGTCAGTACAGAGATCAACCTACGTAGTATAACAGGGGATGATGCATTCAAAAATATTTTCTAGGGATTGCTTAACAAAGGTGGAATAGTTCCAGGGGTAGAGTTCTGGTCAGAATCCCAGCATGAATGGATTCAACACCAGATTCCTTTTACGGACAGGAAGACAGGTGGAGAAACTACCGAAGTTTTGACAAGCGGATGCGCACAAGAGTTCCTTAATTCCTCGTTCTTACTCTGGCATTTGGTCAGCGAGGATATTTGGTAGTTGTGTGACATTTAGCAAATTGATTGCTAAGGGCAGCATCAGTAAATTGTCAGTTCTAACTAACTGAGGAGGGTAGTTCCTGATCGGCAGGTTGGGATGATGTCTTTGCACAAGAGATGAGAAGTGAGCGTTCAGAGTAGAAGTGGTTTGGGATTTTTTGGGTGCTTTGTGTTTTTTGTTTTGAAATGGAAAGTCAGGAAGTATTTCAGCTAATATTCAAAGCTTTATTCTCAGTAAACATCTTAAATCCTCTAATTATTTTACCCCATTGATCTTAAATGTCTGCAAGTCGGGACGTTTCTTTGTTAACCAATTTGTGTTTGTACTGCCAATGATTTTATTAAGTTTTAGGGGAAGTCGTCTTCTTTTGTCTTGTTAATACTGTTACAGTCTTAAATCTTCAATGCTGTAAATGCTTACACATGTTAAATACTTGACTAATAGCAGTGTGATGTTGGGTTTTCTTTTTAGCCAGAAGTGTTTGCAGGACCGGGATTGTGGGTGTACTTCCATCACAAAATATCCTTATTCCCGTTGTTGTCTGAATTACTGTGTATTGCATTCAGTAAAAAAAAAAATAAAAATCAATCAATCAATCCCTGTAGCTGAGGGTTATCAAAACGTAAAGCGGTACTTAAGAAGCTCAAGAGAATTAAAATGTCAGCGCTAACTTTAATACTAGAAGGAAAAAGTTACTAATATAGGTTTCCTCCTGTGTTCTACAGTCTGTCCAGTGAAGATGCTGTGTGAGGCTGCTTTGAGATGCTAACAGGTATCTTGAACTTTTGGTTTTCCAGTGCAGCATCTCTAAGTAATATTTTGCTGTAGGAAAAGACTAAAAATCTCAATATATATATTTTTTAAAGCATTTATCCACCTCTCCCCACACCCAAAACAAAACTCCAGCTGGTTTTATTTCCCATCATTTCAAAGGTTTTCCTGAGTAGAAGTAAGTTCGGTTTGGCTCGTATCCTTAAGAAACAAAAATTATATCATGATCATCTCTTCACAATTAAGTACGCTCTCATTATCGACATGCCCTCATCTCCACTGTCATTTTTATCACATCTAGCAGCAGAGCTCCAAATTAGCGTAAAATTGGGTTTTGACATACTTTCACCATCTAGCATATCCAAATGGCTGAGGAAAAACTGTGCTCCGGGAAGAGCAGCGGGAAAGAAACAAATCTGAAGTAGCGTTGTCATTTAATTAAAATATCTTTATGGACAGCTCCTAAACTTAACCATTTTTCATATATAGCTGCTTGCTTTTTTTTTTTTTTTTTTTTTTTTTTTTTTTTTATTTTTAAACAGAGAAATGTCTTCTCCAAAGGAAAAACAAGTAAGATTGGCTGTAGTAGCTATTACAAATAGTCAGGAAGATGTTTGTAGCGTTTGTACAATGTGGCTGCTTATGATTCTAGAAGCCCTTTCTAAAAATGGTGCTATCAAAGATATCTATATATTTACACACACACACATATATATTTGGAGTCACATGCAGCTTCTCCCATCCTGCAAAGAACATTTTTTGGTTTTTTTTAGTCTATAACTGGATCCCAAATCTATTATTTAAATGTTTTTTTTAAAAAAGAAAGACGCTTGAGATCTCATGCCAAATTAATTTCAGATGTTCCTGAATATTTAATGGAATTGGTCTTTGTTGTTAACTTTTAATCGATGCACTCGCAGAGCTCTATTCCAAAGCCAGGAACCAGCAGCGTGGTATAATCTGTGACCTGAAAACTGATCACAGAAACGTGATGAAATTTCTCTGGCATTCTGGACCTTCTTTTCATATTCTGCTGTAAAAGAGCTCAAGGAATTCATCCCTTAAACCAAGTGTGTTCAGCATCCTTTCCATCTCCGCCACTCGGTGACCGCCTGACCCCCCTCTCGTAGCGACGCCCTCCAGCCAGATTTCCTTCACCATTTGTCAGTGTCAGGACTAAACTTCACGGCTGGCTGGCAGGGGTCTGCTCCGAGTGCTCTAGGGTATGCTTTCCCCCTCTCCCATTGCCTCAGCCTTGCCTTTCCCTGAGAACTAAGCTCTCCACAGTCTGAATTCTGCAGCAGGGCACATATTGCTACCAGTTAAGGCTGTTGGTTCTCAGGCTGGGATGTCAGAGCTGTCTCTTGACGGGAGCGTTGAGCGAACGTTAAATTGCCAGCAGCAAATTCCTACCCAAACCTCAAGATGGTCAAAATGCATTTAGTTTTCTCTTACCATTAAACAGCTTCATGATAATCAAAACACCCTGGTCTGTCTAAAACCTCTTCTGCTCTCTATGAAACGTCCGTGAAAATTGTAGGCATTCAATCGACATTTTCAGTAGCTGTTCTTCTTAACTGTAGCTTTAATCCAGATCTTATTACTGCTACTGCAGTTACCTAGTCAAGTAACAGCCCTGAAAAATCTGGAGGTTAGCAGTGCTCTACCCAGTTTTTGAAAGGCAAAGAACAATTTGCACAGTGCAGTACTAAAGAGATGTAATAGAGATCATCAGCCTACTTAATAGCCTATTTAAGTCCTTGACAACTTACAGTAGTAGATCACTTGCTTTTGAATCCCAAGTTTAACTTTAACTTCTCCTGCATTGTAATTTTGTAGGGAGAAGAAGTGGGTGACAGTTGGCGACACATCCCTAAGGATTTACAAATGGGTACCAGTAACAGAGCCTAAAGTCGATGATGTAAGTATCCTGCAGATGTCATGCCTTATTTTTTTGAGACGTAGACGCTCGTGTTTAGGCAAAATTAAAGGATAATACACGTTCTGTTCTTTGAGCCTTTAAGCTGTGACTGGTGTGGGTCTTGCAAACCTTTGGAGAGAAGAGCTCTAGGGCAAATGTTGATGTCTACAGAAAGTGATGGTGGTGGTTCAGTGGGTGGCAGCCTTCCCAGAGTCCATTTGGATTGACTCTCAGATAACTGTTAAACATTCAACTCGAAACCACTTTTTGAAACCTTTTCTCTAACATAATAACTGGGGGAGGTGGGGAGGGAAAGCCGAGACGTCAGTTACTTTGCCCCTCTTTCTGCCTGGTGGTTCAAAGGCAAGTAGCCAGTTTGAAATGCGAAGTGTGCTGCTGTTCTGCTCCAAAAAGAGGTGCAAACCACCGAAGTAAGGGTAGGAGAATCCTGTGGAACCGAGATCACTTGTACTGAGATGTCCAGCTCAAGCAATACAACAGATGTGCTTCTGTTGTGATGTATTTTTAGTCTTGATAAATGTTTGTGTGTGTGCATTCTTAGTGTGCACTGCTCATGTGCGGCGATACAATCACACGGCATAATAAAAAGAATAAAAGAAATAATAAAAATAATACCAAATAATAAAAGTAATACCAAATAATAAAAGCAAAACTAAATAATAAAAATAAAAACCAAAGTATCAACTTAACAAATTGTTTTTCAAAACGAAAATTGCTCTCGTTTTATAAATTGAAATATTGTTATAGAAAGAAAACTAATACATGGTACCACAGCAAACTAAGGATTCAGGAGAATGTATCCCCTAAGTTTGGTACTCCTTCCTTGGGCTGTCATGTGCTCTTCCTTTTATCTAAAATAGGAGTTCAGACTTATCTGGAAGAAAGCTCTATGTTAATAAATGTGTAAAATGATGGGTTTTTTCAGACAGGGCGGTGTCACGATCTTGCCTCACTCAAAGTCAAAGCGTTGTTTGAGTTTGTTTCCTTCTGTACCTTTGGTTGTGCCCCAGGTTTCTGTGGCTGTCAGAGTCGTGATCAGCCTCTTGTATCTCTGTCAAGTAAACTCTTGTGAACTGGGAAACTTTCCCTGGTTTCTTGACGGAAACTTGTTCATTTTGTACAGTTGTCAAATAATTTGGACTTACTTTTATAATACATGGTGAAGGGGGGGAAAGTTGTGCTATCTGTGAGAGCCAGGCAGACATTTAGGATATTTAGGCTCAGGGCTTCTGAAAATTATTTTCCTGCAGTGATGGGTGCCATGGAACTTGGAAATAGAATCTCTAGTGAGTTTCGGGATGAATTTTCAAGGTGACTGGTACCTGAAGTCAGAGTCTGTATTAAGAAGAATGGGTTTATGTAACTTTCTCTATGTGCAGGGTTTAATTATATTTTTTTTGAGTCATCCTCTTTAGGTTTAGGCTCCAGATTTGCTGAAACTGGGACACTTGTTCGAGACCAGTTCCTTTCGTGTCCTACAGTCACGTTACAAGTAGAAGCCGTTGTGTAGCAGCAGTTGTTGCAGGCTTGGTGTCGTAAGGGTTCTGCCTTTTTGCTCTGGAAGTTCTCAACAATTAAAATAAGTGCATAAATTGTAAAAATAAATATCAGGTAGGGTTAATCTTGGCTAATTAGTTTTGTTATCCTTTTCTATCCGATTCCATCCCCCCATGAAGGAGCAGACAGCGTATTTACTTTTTTACTAGAATAGGAGGATGGAATCTTTTTTACTGCTTTTAATGTTTCAAATGGAAGTTGTCTTTGATTTTAGTGAATACTGATGAGATTACTCCCCCCCCATGTTGTTCTTAAGATACTTTGACATTTGTTTGAACTCGAGTTAGTGAGGCTTTTTCCTCCTGCTAGTTTCAGAAGCCCGGTGTAGAATTTGCCCACTTTGATGGTTAAACTTCCTTTTTTTTTTAAAAAAAAAATAGCTGTTCAGCTTAAATTGCTCACAATCAGTTTTCAGTATTTCTTTCTCTTGGGGCAAAAGTGCCCTTTTTACCTTTAAAAAATCTCCATCCAAACCTGAGAGAGACCGTGTCCTCTCTGAACTCCCGTTTCTCAAAGGTAGTCTGTGTGCTTTCATCTCTGTTTGGTATAGTAGGGAACAAAATCTGACTTCTCTGAAGTAAAAATACATTTAAAAAATAAGCCTAATAATCTATTTAAAATAGGGAGAAGAGTCCAGATCTCACTTGTTGATTTTTTCCTAGACTCTTAGACATTTGATTGTCTTAGATATTTGATTATGGTTTTATTTCCTTCCCTCGTTGGAGGACACTCTTATCCAAAGGGATGGGTTGCCGAGCGCTCTTCCTAGAGCCGGGCATTTAATTGTCTTCTCAGCAGGCATGGCAGGATCCTCCAAAAGCAGTGCAGCTGGCTCTTTCTCCTGTGAGACCGATTACGTCACCTCTTAATTGCAAATGCTGCATCCCTCAGCAGGCGCAGATTTTCCACGTGACGGATGCCACCGTCTCTTCTTTGTTTTAATGCTCGCGGTCCGCGCTGTCGTTCCGTCGTCAGCCTCTTGTGACCTCGTGTTCACGTAGGACCGTCTTGCCTTATGCTCTTTGGTTTAGGTCAATCTGAGTTGTTTTTTTCTTTTTAACCCATCTTTTAGTTTTAATGGGGAAACAGCAGTAGGTGTAGAGAAGGAGGAGGTGTCTGCAGTGTGGGCTGTTGACAAAGAGGTGAAAAGCTGTGTCTTTAGCGTTGAAATACTAGAGCGGGTAGCGTTCCTGTTGCGTGCACGCTCGTTTTGTCTGGGTGTATTCTACAAGCTTTCTGATAGGAAAGGGAGGATGGATTGGGTTCTGTAGCGGTGTGTTCGCGTGCAGAAACCATACAGTGAGCAGAGGGACCAGCTCGGAAACGGGGGTAGTTTCATGAATCTTGGCCTCTGCCGCTGATCAGCGACGTTCTTCCTTTTTCCCAGCGCAGCAAAGATTCTTCTGACCTTTTGTAGCTCTTTGGGCTGAGCCCAGAGATAGGAGCCAGCACCTCCCAAGTTCTCCGATGCCGTTTAATCGTCGTGCCTCGGGTTCCCTGTCTGTAGAATGAGGGGTGTTCTTGAGAACTTCTGCGCTTCTTACAGAGATTGTGCTGTTTTTCGAAGAACGTGTTTAAGTGGTACCTGTTACTAGAATTTCTGGATTAAAATGTGTATATCGTAGTATCTTGTGTCGTGAAGAATACAGTTAGAAAACCAACCCTGCAGTTGTTGGGATTAATGCATGATTGATAATTTTGCATTATTTACAAGACTATTACATGGGCTTTATTTGTCACTTGAAATGAAGAGAGGCGCTTACCAAAGTAACGGGTGCAAGGGTTTTATAGCGCAACATGGATTTCCCTTTGTAGTGGCGCTAGTCTGATTTTTTTTTGGCGGTACCTTTTGTTTTTCAGAAAAATAAGAATAAGAAAAAAGGCAAAGATGAAAAATGTGGCTCCGAAGTGACCACTCCAGAGAACAGCTCCTCTCCAGGGATGATGGACATGCATGGTGAGTGGGAGAAGGTCAGCCCCAAGTACCTGATTGCGCTGCTAGGACAGTAGAACCAAGAGTGTCCAGTTCTCTGTTGCGTGATCGAGTCAGAGGGAAAGCGGCATCAGATACTCATTTGGTACCTTGGACTTCTCTTCCCTGGATCTAGTAACAATTATTTAAATGCTGTTTTTATTTGGGCTGGAAATTGCACCTCACTGCTGTCCATGAAGTATTCGCTGAGATACTTGAACCGCTGGTGTTGGTTGCACAGGCAGAATATTTCCTGTTAACTACAGAGACTTGATCTGCACTGCAGAAAGTTACTGTGACCCAAGTTTTTGGAGGCTGGAGAATATTCTGGACACAATTATCACTTTGAAATGATTGATATTGGGACTGGGTGTTACATTTGACCTTGATGAGGTTTTATTGCAGGTGGGGTATTTTTGAATTTTTGGTTTTTTTGACCTTTGGGCCACTTCAAAGACCACCTGCTCATCTGAACCTTGTAGTGATGGGTATTTGTAAATCTGCAGCGTGAACACTTAATTAGCCTTGTGTTATATGAACTATAAAATGAGACTGTTGCTTCAGTTGAGCTGTTTTACTCATTCTGCAAAACTCTGGGCTCTTTTGGAAGAGATCTGAGTAAAACACTCATGAATTTGTTGTATAATATTAGAGCACCTTTTTTAAAGGTTTCTGATTTCTGTGTTACAGCATAGTAATAATTGTAATAATTTTGCAAGAGCGAAGGCTGTGGTGGTGTGGGAAAAGGTTAGATGTAGGGTTGGTCTAAATGCTTGGATTTGATCTCCACCAGGCTGGATTGTGTCGTGTGTTATCAGGGAATAACGCAGGAAAAATACGGGAAAACTGAGGTGTCCTTTTTGTCTCGTCGAATTAGACTTTCTTGTATTTTACTCTTTTGTTAACAGATGACAATAGCAACCAGAGTTCAATAGCTGATGCTTCTCCAATAAAACAAGAAAACAGTAGCAATTCCAGTCCAGCACCTGAACAGAACTTGGCAACACAAGTGGACGGTGCTGAAGTAAAGTCTGACGAAACTCAGACAGAAGCAAAGGAGCAGCCTGGTTCAGAAGGTAAGCTGAAAAGACCCTCTTCAAAGCCAAACACAAAATACTACCCTCAAGGGTACAATTTATTTGCTCATTCATTTTAAGAACTGAATAATAACAATTTGAAGGAGATGGTTTCTGAATTCTCAGCATTTATGTGAAAATGGGCCGTAATCTCTCTGGCCTATTGGTGATCCTTCCATACAGCTGGAAAGGTCAGATTGACCTTCGGGGTCTTTTGAGAGAGGGAACAAACAAAATACTTGGTTTATTGTCATCATAATCTCAGCCTTGAGAGAAGAAAGCATTTTAAATCGCCTTTGAAAAGCCTGCTCCATGTAATCACACAAATCCCGGAAAGTTACTTTTATAGGTCTGTGAATGTTTATTATCTTGTATAACGGAGGTGAGATACTTTGAAATTATTTTTTTGTGTAAGCTTTAGTGTAAGCTTTCTTTTTTTTCTTAACCCTGCTAGTTATTTATTCAAAAGTTAGCTCTGAATTCTGCCCTAATTTTCTAAAAGCGTTCCAATATTGGACTGCAGTTAAAAATATACGTGGGTTAAGAGATTGTTCTGTTCCTCACTCTTTAAATGGTATTTTGGGTAATTGAAACATGCTCTGTATTTGTGTTCTTGGGGAGATAACTTTCTTCATCCTATTATAACAGATAAAAGATGTCCTTAACACCATTCTAATGGTTTGGTTGCAGAATTCTTCCCATAGCAAAGCAATTAAATTAGGCCCTCCTGATTTAGTTCTTAGCTCAGCGCATCCACTGACCAATTTAAATTTAGAGCTTTTATCTTGGTAATGCCAGACTGGTTAAGTACGTTAAAATGTCATTGCTAATTGGGGTTGAAATTTGACAACTGAATCGTCACCGCATTGAAATAAATCAGAATGCGATACACTTAAAAGAAAATCAACAATCTCAACCAGCATATTTGGTCTCAGGACACGGAAAGGATTTAGTCCTGGGTCTAATACTGTTTGAACCTGCTTCTGTGGAGCTGTTACATAGCATACGTGCTCCCCTGACTAAATTTAGGTTCAGGGAAAATCATACCAAGTTCTCGGGATTAGTTCCAGAACCAGTTACTGTAAAATGAAAGGGAGAAGTCATAGCAAAAAAAACCCAAAAATACTGTTATTAATGTGTTTTTTCTATTTGTTATATGCCGTGTTAAAAAAAAAAAAGTTCTTAAATAATTATTTATCTACTGAGGTGTATGATCAGACCCTGGAATTGTGACATTATTCAACAGTTCATGACCTTGCACATCTCTCTCCTGTTAACTGCACTGAAATCAGGGAGGTTCCTTAAAGCCAGGGGGCAGTCTGGGGGAGTCAGAAACGCTCAATATGGACTTCCTGACAAAAACAAGTTCGTTTGAAGCGTTTTGGTGCGTACAGAAGTCATTGCAGGCATGGGAATAGCTTGGGGCTTGGCAGTTTAAAATACAGATCCCCTTACCCAAAGGTCAGCAGCAGGGTGAGTGGCAGCTGTCAGTGGCGAGTGGAGGAGAAGGCAGCAGCCAAGAGCTGGCCGTCGTGGAAGTTGCTCTAGGTGTGGTTTTGTCGTGGGGAGACGGGCACGTCCCAGAGTGCTCCTTACCTCAGGTCACAACGTGTGCTGAGACACACACCACAGACATTCAAATTCCTTCTGCCCCTTGGGATTTATCGGTATGAACACACTTTTCTGGTGAGACGTGGGAAGGAAGACGATTCTGTCCAAATCTGCTGAATACGATCTTTGTGACGGCTCATCGTCGGTGGTGTTTTATCTTGAATTCAGTCAGAGAAACTTTTAGAAACTCTTGTCATCCTTTTTACACAGTACGCCACAAAAATATCCAGTACTCGCTGGTTACGTCATCTTCAGTAACCAAAGTTGTCCAAAAAATCTTGCGTTTCTCTTCATCTAGAATAAATTTATGTTTCTTGGGTCAGGGACCTATGGTGAGATCACTCCATAAAACTTGTCTCCAAGCATCCTTCTGAGAATGCTGTCAAGTCTAAAAGGATTTTTGGATGAGGTGAAGGAAAGAACTTGTTCCAGTCTTTACGCAGATCTTGATGTGGGTACTGAAGGAAATACAACTGACCTCTCCCAATCAAAGGGGTTTGGTTTTGGGTGGTGGTGTTTGTTTGTTTTTTTGTTGAGTGTTAAACTTCCAGGGATCTGTAGCCTATAAAAATATTTTTAAGTGCTCTTCAAGTGAACGGATGCTTTAACCCTGAGTCCTCTGTAAGTTTTGCTTTGAGAGAGAAGGATTTAAAAAAACAACCAAACAAGTGGAAAAAAAACCAACCACAACAGCAAAACCCCAAAAACCCCAAATGAAACAAACCCCATGAATACTGGAAGCAGGTCAGAGCTATAACAATCTGGGTCACTTTTCCACAAGTATGCACCAGAATTAAAAATTCTGCCGCCTTAGTGGTTAAGCAGGCTAGGTAGCTGAAGTTCTACATTTTATCTTCAAAGTAGTATCAAGCAAAAAAGCAGATTTAAAATATATGGCTGAATTTCAATGCAGGTAACTTTATTCTCTCTCCTTATCTGCTCAGTTTATAGATCCATTCGTTATCACAATCCAGCTCTTTCTGTCGCTGCCTCTTCTGGTTTTTGAAGCAAGTTTCCTTGTCAGTCCCTTTGCAAAGTTTCTGTAGAAACTTGTTTGGTAACAGAGATGATGTGGTTCTGTGGCAGAGGGTGTGTGAGAGCTCAGCTCCCTCTAGGGACTGATTCCAGGAATTGTGTCCTGCCGGCAGCGGGGCGGGCTGAAGGGCAGCAGCCAGTGGTTGTGCTCCAGGAGTTTGAGCTGAATTCATTATGTTCAGACAGTTGTTCCCCCTCAGGGTTACATGGGGGTGTGTTTGGGACGTTGTTGGTGAGAAGACAGCCTAAAAGCTCCTGCTGAATGCTTTCATTTGTTTGTTTAAAACGGTTTCTTGACGTTTCAGATACCTCCGATGAACAGAATTCACAGTCTTCGATGGAAAATTCCATGAATAGTTCAGAGAAAGCAGAAATTCAGTCCTCTGGAGAAAACGATATAGTTACAGAGGCATCTAAAAACTCTCAGGTAACTTTAAGCACAAAAGCCCAATTACTTGGAATTTGGAAAAGAGTGTTTTTACCAAAAAGCAAATGTAAGGAGGCCAGTTGTGTTTAGACTCATTTCCAAAGGCAACGTCAGGAAAGCAGTAGAATGTTAAATGTACCTGTATCTGGTTTTGTGGCTCATTTGCTTGGCTTCTAGCATTTCACAGAATTTGAACAGTCAGACTAGAGTGGTCTGATTTACTTTCCCATTTCCTAAACCAGTCTGTCTTTTGTTTTGTTTTTTTTTAAGGGCATATTAAAATTTCATATTAATAAATTACTTGGAACTAACCTACTGGGCAGGCCCCTTGTGAGGACCATGAGAATAAAATACCTTCTTTAAAAGTAGATGCATGTAGCAGTTAAGAAAGATATTTATTTGTAGGGTCATCGGATGGGATGTTTGGATATTTACTCACTAGTACAGTGAAAATTTCTAGGTGCTTGGGTGGGAGAAGGACAATTGTAAGGATAATTTCTCTCTTCTAGGCAGAGCACTGCTCAGTCCCCTGATTTTCCTTGTGGGTGGTTGGCTTGTTTCGGTGCACACCTCGAGCTTTCCAAACCTTGCGTGTTCTGTCCTGTAGAGATTGTTTTGGCTACAGCAGGAGAAAATTCCTGCGCGCTCGGCACGGCTTGTGCCGAGCGCGGAGCTGAGGGGAGGCTGGGTGTAACCGTGTGGCAAAGCTGGTGCCTGGAATATTCACCGTGGGTTTTAGGCAAGAACCAGGATTTTGTCCTTTGTCTGTGGACAACGGGTGTAAAGATGTTTGAGGTAGTAAGATGTAAGTAGAGGGAGTGATTTCAGGAAGCAAATGAGCTTGGTCACGTCATTCTTCCATCCAGGGATGCTCTGTATTTTACAAGTGACTCTCCAGGAATTTGTCCGTGCTTTTGCTTTGATGTTTGTGGTGCCTGAAATCGAGTGCAATGATAACGTGTTGTTTTTCTTTTCCCTCTCATTAAGGACTCTGAAGGAGCGCCACCTTCTAAAAAGATGAAAGTAGAGGCTTCCCAACAAAACGTTGAAGAGATTTAGACTATAGATTTCTTTTTTTTTCTGGTCAGTTTTTCTGTAAGGTACATCAATGGGCTTAATTATAGAACAACCTTACTTAAGCATCTTCTCTTGGATGAGGACAGAACTCCTAACTTTTCAAGTTACCAAGCAAAAATCCAAGAAAGCCTAACAAAGGTTTAACTTCTCAGACACTGAAAACTTTTTCCTGTGAAACAAACATTGAGAACTTTTAAGTTACTGTTTCTGAAATGGTTGGAGTAAACAACTCAGGAGGGGTCTACGCACTGTTTCTAAAGTCAAAATTACAATTATGTTGCTGCTGTATTTTTTTTTTTTTTTCATTTCTCTATTTAACATTGTAAGATATTTAAGGATGGTACAGGTCAGGTATTAGCTTTCATGTGAAGTTCATTGTTCTGGCGTGATGTCTGCTTTTGTTTTGTGCCTTGTGTTCTGAAAACAGTGCTAACTTTTAAAAGTTGTTTTGCAACTGTCTCCGTTGCAAAGTGGCCTATGTTTGTATAATGCCATGTAGTGAGGCTTTTTTTTTTCTTTTTTCTTTTTTTCCTTTGGGGTTTTTGTTTTTGTTTTTAACTTTTAAATCCCTGGTGCTTACATTTTTAACAAATATAGATCAGGAAGCCATTTTCACTCTTGGAGTCCAAGGAGAAAAAGGAGCTTGATATTTTATTTTAGCAGCTATAGTGGAGATCTTTTATTGAATGCATGGCATTCGCAACTGTAAATTTGGTCTTCTAAATACTTAACTTCATCAGAAGTTAACATGATCTGTTTACCATTTTTAGTCCAGATCTGACTAGATATGACGCCGCAGTTAAAATACTGACGTATTAGGTCCACATCTCTGTACTGGGTACAACTCGCTTTACAGAAAAGTTCCACTCTGTACATAAATAGGATCAAAGGGATTGATGCACAGTGAATTTATTTTCAATCGGTCTTTTTTGATATCATATTTTCACTGAACTGGATTTCATTGTACTGTTTCTTTATAAGATGTTTACGTCTGTGTTCCAGATTAATACTGTATTTGGGGGTTCTTTTTTTTTTTAAATTTCAGCAAATCTTGTAAATAAGCCTCGTCGTTTCCCTAGCCCCTCCATCACTGTTAGGAATATTCCTTCTTTTCCAATTCCGTCGAAGCGTGCGTGCGCTAAACTTGATGGAAAAAGCGCCGAGGATGTGCAGCTCCCTTCGAATTCGTGGCATTGTAGGAACGCAGAACCATCTGCCTCGGGTCACGAGGGCCTGACCCTGCAGCGGGCTGTCGTAATTCCAGGGTAAGCTCCCAGTCGTACGCGGTGGGAACCGCTTACTTCTCACTTCAGTACCCACACACGTGCCCGTCCGGACGGATGGCTGGATGGGGCCCTTCATCTGTCTTCCCTCTGTGTGGGAGACGGAGCTTGGAATCGAAAACACGATCTCGCCGCTCCGAAAATGGTTGCCTGTAGTTTGTAAGCTAAGAACTGTAAATACTTTTTTAAAATGAAAAACAAAACAAAACAAACAAAAATTGCTTCCAGTCGATCCATTTTCATAATTAGCTCTTCATTAAGCTTATTTATTTCTGAATTCTCCAATAGTGAAAATGGCTTGCACTTAGACTACTGCATTGCGTTCGCAATTACCACTTTATTACAAAAAACTTAATAAATAAGGGGGAGGGGGAGGAGAAGGGAGGGAGGGAACAGAGGGAGGGAGGAGTGGGGAGCCGATACTGACCTTCCGCAAGGTGTTTGTAGGATTGAACTCCAAATAACGTATGACGCTCAGTTTCGGAACTTTTCCTTTCTGTTGAAATAAACCTTTTTTTTTTGGTTTGTTTTGGATTTTAACTGAATAAAATTTGATTGGAAATCATTCATGAAAACAGTGTGCTCCCTAATAACTCTTTTGGGATTTCTGGTCTGATCATGAAGTCCATTAACATTCTGAAAATAAGAAAAAGAGGAGCCAAAAAATTCTATTTGCACAGTATTATGCAATGAAACGGTAGAATTCTCTCTTGAATTGTATGTATGCCTAAAAATGTGGATAACTGGTCAATGACGATCGATTTGTATGTATATTGCATTCAGATTTAAGTGATATTTTGTGAGAAGTTCTATTGATATATTAAATGGGCAAATCTAGAAAGATTCAAACGGAAAAATATTTTTGATTTACTAACATTTTGTTGGTTTTAATGCTTAAACAAAAATCGGCTGCCACCTTTGACAAGTAGTTGCGTTTACTAATCCCTATCTTCGGGTGCATCGCAGCAAGTTTCGAATTTTCATTTTGTAGACGTTTCCAAGGGAGTAAGTAGACTTTTCGTTTAGGAACTAATTCCTGTACTTTAGGAAGAAATAAAATATATAAATAGCACTAAAAATACCTCAAATTTTTCATTAGATAGAAGCATTTATTGGCATTAGTGACATCAACAGGTTTAATTATGAACTTCCTTTTCTCTCCTGTGGCTTCTGCTCAGAACTGCTCGTGGTTCTGTGGCTAACGAGACAAGGCATCATAACCATATTCCTAGAGGCTTCATTTCAAAAGTAGTGACACTTTATTTACAGCTTATACAAAACACATTCAGAATTTTTCTTTTTTTTAAACCAGAGATTCTAGTGACAACAGACAAATGAACAAGCAGATAGATTTGGGTTCCTTAGACCTGTTATTGTCAGTCTCTGAGGGAAGAGACTTTGACATTATCTGGTATGAAGAAATCCAAAATAGTGTCTAAGACTGTTATTAGTCTTTTTTTGAAGTGCCTGATAACATTTATGGGCCAACGGATGTGATTAAACACATTTTAATGCCAGAAAAGTACAGATGGGACCAAACCAGAACATGGAATTCAAATCGACCTGAGGTTTGAAATCAGCTCTAAATCCAGCTTTTTTTTTGGCTTGGACCTATCTCTACCAGAAACTTGTTTTATGAACTCACTGTAAAAGGGTTTATTGAAAGCGTTGAAACGTGGAGCAGAAGGAGAGATGTAATTTTCTTCGAGATGACTGAAAGTTCTCATACAGCTGATGTTTTAGAAATAGTGCAAATATCAAGAAGTGCTTCCTTGCTACAAATGCTGAATGTTGGAGCTTCAGTTACAAGTAAATACAAAAAGAAAAAAAAAGAAAGAAAAAGAAAAAAGAAAAAAAAAAGAAACTAGAAGCAAGCAAGTTAAATTAGCTGAGTTTGTGGAACATGTGGGAAGGCCTTCCGAAGAAGCGATTTACTCAGCCAAACATTTTATAGCAGAACTATTCCTTGGAATTTTTATGCTTGGGAAAGTAGTTGTTAAACATTCCAAAAAGTGCTGGCACTTAACAAAACAACAAAAAAAAATAAAATATAATCAACAAGGCAGTATAAAATATTGGTTTTGGGTGGCTATCTTCATACATAAACATTGTCATGTTTTGGAATGTTCTTTATATCTAAGGGCCTGTTAGAAGGTGTAAAGAATTTTGTTTTCTTCAATACCTAATCGTTTTCCATCTTATGATTTGTGTGTGTGTGTGTTGTACAGCAGTATAATTTTTCACTTATTTATTCCATCGGTAGTTATGGTTTGTACAATGTACAATGGTTTCATTTCAAAAAATAAAATAAAAAAAATAAAATAAAAAAAAAACCCACAACATAAAGCCGTGTGAATAATTTTTACCGAGAAACTTAATCTCAGTTTTTGGTTTTTTTTTAATATACACCAATAAATTTCTGGTTTTATAACTGGTGTTTTTAAACGTGCGTTCCGTGGTGTTGTCTCATTCGGTAACGTGTGAAATGATTCACCTTTTGAGCGGACCCAAAGGTGTCTTCAGATCCTAGCAAGACACCGAGCGGGGCGGGGGCAGGTTTGTGGTTGTTGTAACACCACCAAACGAATAGATATGACCACTGTAATTACAGCAACCTGTGGAATAGCTTGGTAATTTGAGGTGCTCGCTTCTTGGCTCGGTGCTCGGCTAATGTGTTGTGGTAACTGCAGCCGGAGGGAGGAGGGCGCAGGGTGGAAACGCGGCTCAGTCTGGAAACGTGCTGGCGGCCGATGCTTGCAAGGCTAAAAGCTCCTGAAGAGTTTCGGAAAGATTCTTTACACTCAAGATGGGATATAAAGTGTCTGGCTTATTTTTAGTGTTCTTTGTGCCCTGTCCAAAGTAGCCTGCGGTTTCACGGACGGCTGGAGACCCGCCTGCCGGCTCAGCGCTAGCAGAAGGGCGAGCCACAGCCGGCTTCCCTGCTCCCACCTTGGTTTTGTTGCCTCCCTTCCTTCCTGGGGCGCTCGTAGCATCCTCTCACCAACCCCTTAAGTTCACTAACCTGGGAAGAAAACCACCCCTTTTAGTTAGGGTGGGTTTTGGTTTTTTTTTCGTGTCTGGGTTAGTGAATTAAATCTGCAGACATATATAATGGAATTAGACATATATAATGGAATATAGGGTGGAACTGGAAAGAGAGAAAAGAAGTGAGGTACAAATGATGTGATTCAAGAGAGGGCCCAGAAGGAAAGGCCTCTGACCAGGTAAGGCTCGTGCCAGTAAAGGAGGGAGTGACAGCCCGGCCTAGCAGCGGGTACGGAGCTGGAGCTTGGCCCTGGGGTTTAACGCCTGGGAGCCAGCGGAGCGGTCACGGGATGACCTGCCGTCAGCCCCGCGGGCTGAGGCTCAGAGTAGGAGTCCTTGCGCCTCATCAAAACGGGAATGCTTATCTTCCCAGTCTGTAGGCGGAGGAGGATAATCTCTCACCACTAAGTGTTGTGGAGTACACGGCAGAGATGTTTTCAAACGGCTCGAACGTCTTTCTGCTCCGTGTGTGTTACGGTTGGATCTTGTGGCGGTGAGCGGCCGTCTCCTCCCGTGCTAAAAGCTGCGCTGTTGAAGGAACATCATGAGCAGATGGTGGCCTACGTTCCACCTTGCGCTGCAGATTGCTCTAAGGAAACGGTAAGAAAAAACACGCTCAAAAATTCCTTACTGTGGAGGAGGAGAGGAGTACCAGGAGCCTTGACCTGTTGCTGAGCACGTAAATGCTGAGCTTAAAAAGGCAAGCCAAGAGGCCCGTCTCCAAAATAACTGGATCTATTTGAAGAGACGCCGCCGTCCTTCCATCTGCCGTATTTACGCTGAGGATGGCTAGGGGAGAAAACCCTGAATGTTAGTCACAGCTTAAGATCACTACCTCTCTCAAGAATCTCAGTGACATGCAATTCTGACAAAGAGCTGAATGTTAGTCATGATTTGTAGAGATTTCTATCGGGGCCCTCACATGATGTGACTATGCCTTGCTGCTCCTGTCATGTGGTACTTGACCTACCGCTCCTCCCCAAAACAGAGATCTGGCTTGAGTTCCTGCTCTCTAAGGGAAAACATCAGATCATGGCAAGGTCATAATTGTGATACTATAGGAATGCCTCTTCCTTCTGTGCCCAAGACTTACTATCTCTGTCTCCTGAATTTCCCTTGATCTTATTTCTGGTTTTACAAAGCAGAAAAAGTAGCAGAAATGTGGCAATTTAACATTTGGGATTTTTTTCCCTCCTGAGGATGACTACGTCGAAGAGCCTGTTGTTGTTTTTTCTTTTAAGTGTCAAGTCCTAGGACTGAGACAATACAAGCAATTTAGTATAAATGCTTTGGAGTATATCACCTAGTACACAGTTGTTCTCCTGGTGATGGAGGTTTGTTCTACAGGGCAAGCTAGAGATCTTTTTCTTTTGACTTCATCTGTACATGCATATGGATCTTTTTCTTTTGACTTGATCTATACATACACATGTATATGGGGTTTTGCATTGTAAGCTGCTGTTCTTTTCATGGCACAACACATCTACTGGCCCTATTCCTCTGCTTTCACGTTGACCTACAGGACCCATTGCTTCCTTTATGCTTTTGAGAAGGATGAAACCGGAACTTTTCTTCCCCTGGAACAATTGTGCTTACTTCCCGCACACCACCGAGCAGGTACGTGGGTTTGGTGTGAGCTGGCAGTAGAAGCTCCGTGTCCCAAGCTTTTGTCTGTGATTTCAAGCCGATCCCTCCAGCTGTGCTCGCAGCCTGCCTGCTGCAGGTCTCCCAACTAATACTGCAGCTACCCTGGCTTCTTGCAGACTGCTTCTAAGCATTTTACAGTATTAAGGGTAGTTTTATATCCATGAAATATTTCTAGCGTGATCACTATCTCACCAATATTCTTCAGCCAGTTCTGGGCTGTCCTCTGCATCTTCTCATGATGTCCCTCAAGCTTAGGGGTGTTTTTTCTGAGGAAGTGTATTACGAAAGACATGGGATTAACTCCATGTGATGGTTCTGTTCGAGCGACCACAGCCTCCCCAGGCATCTTCTCAGTCTTAAGGCTGGAGATGGCTTTGCATTTTTGGTCAAGGCTTCTTCATGTACCACCTCACCCCCTGTAACAACATCCTGCTAGGTGGAAACTGGAGGAATAGGGATAGGACAGTGGTAGCGTGACGCGGGGGCCTTGTGGCAGTGCTGGCCGCCCCGCGGGGCTGCTGTGGTGTAAGAAGGATAAAACGTGGTGGGTGTCATGGCCAACAACTGTCTGGTTCTGGGTGTGTGGGAGGAGGCAGGAAGGTCCTGCCCTTTCCTCTGAAGGAGCTTCTCATACAACTAAAGGCCAGTGAGGCGAGGGAAAGTATCCTCGGGGGCTGCCTTGAGAGGAAACAGCCTCCCTGGCTATGGTGGCAGCTTTCACTGAGGGAATGGGTGATGGCGGCCTGAGGCCATTGCCTTAGAGGCGGCTGGGGCCGCGTCGCGCAGAAGGGACCTCAGGGAGGTGGCGATGGCGGGAAGGGCCCTCTTCCGAGGGCAAGGGGCCGCGGCCGGGCGGGCGGCGTAGCCTCCGTCTGCTTGAGACGACAGAAAGCGGCAGCCAGAGGCCGCAGAGGACGGGCGGTGGCGGGCGCGCTCCGGCGCCTTTAAGCGGGGCGGGGC